>JAPKLW010002689.1:32022-44243 GCA_026898455.1 Plectranthus barbatus | reverse complement strand
TTTTTTTATTTGATTTTATTGTGAGGTTTTGTTTGTTTACTGATTCTATCATTCGGATTTTTGGATATTTATGGAATTCATGAATGCATTTTGTGATCATTTGCCTCGATTCACCTTTATTTCGTGAGTCTAATGATGGTGTATAGGTTTGTTTGGGATTCAAAACCGTTGGCGTAAATATAGATCGCGTTGTGGTTTGTTCTTGCTAAGAATTGACATTGCTATTTACCTTATTGCAACTCTATCTGGCGAGAGTCAGTTTCCCTATTAAAGTAGCGATACAGAGTGCTTGTGATCGTAATGATAGATTACATCGTAATTACCTTACATGTATTACTTAGGAAATGTTGTTTTTTGCTACTTATAAGGAAGGCAAATTTGGAGTTGATTTAGAGATTTGCGGAATTCCGTGGCTTTAGAAATTGATGGCTTTAATACATCTATTTGGGGGTGAAGATACTTCGAGTTCGCCATAGTTTGCTTGCATAGCTTAGCAATTCCCTTGAGATTCTAATGTTCTCTTCCCTTGCTTTTGCGTCTTGTTGTATCTGATACTTCTGCAGTGCGCAAAATAAGAGACAACATGCAAAGAAAATCCATCTCCCAACAAATACAAATTTTGATCCAAGTGATGAGAGCAGCTCTGCTTCAACCAACTTGCGCAAAGACGGCATCTCACCAGCAAATACAATTTTAGAGCCAAATGGTGACAGCAACTTTGATTCAAGCAACTTCACCAAAGACATCGTTTTACTAGAAAACACAGATCTTGAGCCAAGAGATGACAGCAACTCTGATCAAAGTAGCTTTCCCAGAGGCAGCAATTCAGATTCAGATCCAGAAATGAATTCCAATGACCATATCCACATCATAATAGAATCTGGATATTCAAAAGGAGAGAGTAACATTAATTCTTCTCAAGCCAATGAAGTTAGGTCTATGCAAAATGACACTGTTGACCCTGCAGAGGGGTCATTGCACTCAAATGTTGAAAATATAAACAGTTCACTTACATCAAATGATATTCCAGTATGCTACTCTCTCTCTCTCTGAAGACAAACTGAGGAAGTAGATAAATTTATGCAGAATTTAGAATAAAAGTATATGTTGTTAAAAACATGTTTTTTCTCAGTATTTTATTTATTAATCTTTCATCTCTGCACACATAGTAATTAAAGAGGAAAAGAATTAGTTTCTGATGGTGTTGCTCAAGATAGCTGAATAATGCTGAGTAAGATTTATTTGTTTGAGCTTATGATTGCATGTAGTACATGGTTGCGTTTCGTGACCATCTTACATACAACTGTCCATTCTCCAGACTCCTTCACTGAAAAGAAATCAGGGAAACTTCAATTACATGATTTTAAGATTATTATCATTGTCTCCTGGCTCTGGATGTTTCGAAGCCTAAGCTGATGTCAATCACTTCAAATAGTTATCCAGGATTTAAGAAATTCTTGTTCATTTTGGTTTTTATCATTGTAGGGGGTTTTCAGTAAATGGCCTCTTATTCTTTAGTTTTTTTTTTTTTTTTTTAACAAGTTTAATGTTTGACCGTATGATCATCTTATCTTTGAAACAGTCCACCAGTGGAAATGGAGAACAGCAACATTCAAGCCTTAATCTTCAAGATTTAATTGGAATGATAAGAAATGCTGAAAAGAGTACGTGATTGCTCAACTTGAAAGTATTAGTGTAATCTTTTACTTGCATTATCAAAATCAGTAAAACTGTAGGAAGAGTCTATTCTTACTAATCTTCACAAATTGTGGAATAGAACTTCAATATCTAGGGGAAAATAAAAAATTCTAGGAGTATATTCTGTCTGCTGAACATGCTGTATCTCTTGCTTATTGTGTTACAGATATCCATGTTCACAATGAATCTCGTATACATGCCCATGAGTATCTTCAAAGAGTCCTCAGTGAAAAGGAGACATTGCAGGGAGAAATCAACATTTTGGAGATGAAACTGGCTGAAACTGACGCACGTCTGAAAGTAGCTGCACAAGAGAAGATACATGCAGAAGTCCTGGAAGACCAGTTGGAGAAACTGAGAAATGAACTGTCAAGTAGGGACAGCAGCGAGGAACATGTACAAGACATGAATTATTCTGCTTCTTCTTCACAACATGACATTGTCAGTTCTTTTAGCCAGGAACTGGATTCATTAAGGGCAGAAAATATGTTCCTGAAGGATGAGCTACAGGTTCTAAAGGCAGAGCTTAGTTGTATTAGGGAAACTGACCAGCGTGTTCAAACTTTGGAGGAGGAACGATCACTGTTGGAGTCCTCTTTCAAGGAGTTGGAGTTTAAACTTACTGCTTCTCCCGAAGATGTTTCAGAAATCTCTAGCTTGAAATCTGGATGTGAGAGTTTACATGAAAAAGTAGAGGATCTGCAGTCGCTATTAGAAAGGGCAACAGAGCAGGCTGATCAAGCGATTCTAGCGCTGCATCAAAACCAAGAACTCCGCAAGAAGGTTGACAGGCTTGAAGAATCTCTTGATGAGGCCAGTGAATATAGATTGTCATCAGAGAAAATGCAACAGCATACTGAACTAATGCAACAAAGAATAGAACTGTTGGATGACCGCCTTCAAAATTCTGACGAAGAAATACACCATTATTTTAAATCATGTCAGGATAGGAATTTCAGGACACACTAAGTACCTTGAAAGAAGAAAGCAAGAAAAGGGCGGAAGATGAATCTGTTCAGGACAAGCCCTTTGAGTTTTGGTCCAATTTACTGCTTATGGTGGATGGATGGTTTCTTGAAAAGAAGATTTCCCTGGACGAAGTGGAGCTATTAAGAGAAATGATATGGAACAGGGACAGGAGCATATGTGATTCGTTTATTTCAATGCAAGGAAAGAGTGAGCGGGAAACTATTGCGACATTTCTCGAACTAACATCATCAACAACAGGGTAAGCATAAAATACAATGAGCATAATTGTTTTAATAAAATCGAGACACAAACTGACTAGTTCTTACTATCATTGTTTAGTGAAAGGTTTCATGTCATACATATTGCAGCAGAGATGGCACCTGTGGCTAAGGTATGCATACTATAAACATTTAGAGTTTACTGACTTTGTATGTTGATTTAGGTTAGTTTTAACAACTGCAATTGTTTATTATGTGATATTTCTCTGGAGAATAAGCTGCAGTTAGAATCTACCAAATAATTGAGGAACTTGATGTAAGAAACTTCAAGGCTATGAGAGAAGTCTGTCTTTTCTTATTAAATAGGGAGTATAAAAGCAAGCAGTCTAATTGTCTTAGTTCAATCTTGTTACTTTATCAATACATTAATGTGTGATAGAGGGAGAATGAAAAATTGGGCCAAAAGGGTAACATTTGTCGATTATGAAGTTCTATTCCACGAAGGACTAAGTTGGCTATGAGGTCTGCTGTATGCAGTTCCTTTTTAGTTGATAAACAATTTATTCATTGTGGTATATCCATTAATTGATAGAAACTTGTTAATATCTTTAACTTGCATCATCTCTTATCATCTTGGTTTGTATTTCGTTCAATAAGGTAATGTATTTCACAATTATAATCTATCTATTTTGATCATCGAACATACTGCAAATTTCTTATGTATCCCTTTTGGTGGCAAAATCTGTTTCTGTTGAAACTTTCATATGCCTTCGTCACATTCTGTACAATGTTGGCATGTTTAACTGACGTTGATTCACATTTTTCTATTTTCCTTTATGTTTAAACATTGGATGATACCAATAAGTTTTTCTTTTTCTTATCCTCTAATACATCTAACAGTATTGTTTTTCCTAAATATCATGTTTAAGGTTGGTGGGCTAGGAGATGTAGTGACTGGTCTTAGTAAAGCGCTAATGAAGAAAGGACACCTTGTGGAAGTTGTTCTACCAAAATATGACTGCATGTAGTATGAGCTCATTCGGGATTTAAAGGTATTGAATTTTGATTGAGATGCTCTATTTTTTTTTCAATAATCTCTAAACCTGGAGCTTCTTTTGATGCAGGTTTTGGATTTGCCTGTTGAGTCATATTTTGATGGTCGATTGTATAAAAACAAGTTCTGGGTTGGCACCGTGGAAGGTCTAGAATTATATGAATTCTGGTGTGTAAAATATTGCTGCTTCTTTTGTGTGTCCTAACTCGTAATACTTTGGTTGGCTGCAAATTTGAACACGTTTAGGGCTTCCTGTTTATTTCATCGAACCTCTTCATCCAAGTAAATTCTTCTGGAGGAATCAATTTTATGGAGAGCAAGATGACTTTAGGAGGTTTTCATACTTCAGCAGGGCAGCACTTGAGTTGATTCATCAAGCTGGCAAGAAACCGATATAATTCATTGTCATGATTGGCAGACAGCTTTTGTTGTATGAATACTAGATTCTTACCTTTTTGCAATGCCTCCACTTCTTTGCTTAACACTTTCCATGTTATATGTGGTAGGCTCCCCTTTATTGGGATCTATATGTGCCAAAAGGTTTGGATTCAGCCAGGATTTGTTTTACATGTCACAATTTTGAGTATCAAGGAGCAGCTCCAGCTTCTGAGTTAGCATCTTGTGGTCTTGATGTTCACCACCTCAACAGACCTGATAGGATGCAGGATCACTCAGCAAATGACAAGGTCAACCCTATTAAGGTAACAAGATATCCTCTGCATCCCACTGCGCGAGAGTTAATCACTTTTTAGTTTACACTGTCTAGGGAGGCATGATTCCATTTGGTAGGGAACCTCATGGAATTCTCCCTACTTCCCTTTCATTTCTCGTTTATATACTTTTGTAAGTTGATGATGGATGGTAGGTTACCTCTTAAATGTTTTACCAGATTAATTTCTTCATGACATATTTGGAGTGATTTTAGTTTTTCATTATCCTTTTTTTTATTTTTGTTTTTGGAACGACCTTGTTTCTTGTCAGGGTGCGGTGGTGTTCTCTAATATTGTGACAACAGTTTCACCGACCTATGCCAAAGAGGTGCGGACTTCAGAGGTATCAATCTTAAATGCTTCGGCAGCCCTATGACTTGTTGCTTCCTTCTTTTATTTTATACTCAGCAACTTATTGATGTACCTGTGCAGTGTCGATTTTTTAACATTGATTTTACTTTGCACCTTTGTCATAGACTCTGGGTTAGGAATGCTGAACTTTCTTTTGTATTGGTGATAAAAATATAAGCTGGCGCTCCCAAACTTTTTCTTGAGATTGACTTATATGTTGAGGTTTATTTCTCAAGTCTCGATGCCTATGAAACAAGTGATGCAGTTATTTGATAGTTAGCATTATTATTTATATTATCTTCTCCTTGTGATGTTCAGGGGGGACGAGGCCTGCACGAAACCCTTAATACATATTCAAAGAAGTTTGTTGGGATTTTGAATGGAATTGATACAGATTCATGGAATCCAGCAACTGACCCCTTTTTGAAGGTGCAGTATCATTCCAATGATATTGATGGCAAAACAGAAAACAAAGAAGCTTTAAGGAGACATCTACTGTTATCTTCAGCTAATGACAGACAGCCACTGGTAAGAATAGTTTTAATTTGATGACAATCTCTTGTAAAATGCATTCCTTTTTAGGTTTACAGTAATTTAGGCCTTTTCAGGACATGACTATTTGTGTTTTGTGATTAAAATGAAACATTCCCCTGATTTGCAATTTTCCCCAATACTTGGAGGTGGCAATTGGAGACACAAAGCTATTCATTGGCATTTACATGATACAGATTTTTCGAATTTTTACCAGATGTGATCATGCCTTTGACATATATTATTTGTTAACTTTGTATGTTATTTCCACATAATTATTTCATTTTTGAAGTTTCAGAATCTAATTTTTGCAAATTATGAACTTTTAAAGTTCATTTCTACAGTTAAGTTACTTAAATTTGTGCTTAACTGGCCAAACAGAAATAATGAGAGATATTGGTTGAACTATGTCATGACGCTACGTGTTTATTGGCATTTTATTGTGTTGCGTTCATGTCAAAGTAATAGGTACATTAAGCTTGCCATGCTGTGTTTGGGCTTGTGGCGGCTTGATAAGGGTACAGCCAACACGATTTGCAAGCCATACCAATACTTAGTCTTGAAAATGTGCCATATCTTCTTTGTGTTAAAATTTTAACGAGAGTAACTGCAATCAAGAACTTTTTGTTTATGTATTGGCTTAATTAGATTTTTGGTTGATTATTGATGATTTGACGAACAATGCAGACTGCACCTACCAAAGTTAGCTTAGTCCTAAATTCTCATTCTTATGTGCCCACAATTGTGCTCTGATAATACACATGTGCAGGTTGCTTGCATAACTAGATTGGTACCCCAAAAAGGTGTGCATCTTATAAAGCATGCTATATATCGGACATTGGAGTTAGGCGGTCAGTTCGTTCTTCTTGGTTCAAGTCCATTACCACAGATTCAGGAAAGTTTGGGTTTCTCTATTTCAAATTTCTTTCAGAAGTTTGTGGACTCTTCACATTGATAGAGATAAAACAGTTCTTTATTTGACTTAGATGGAGTTTTCCCATCTCCGGAAGTGTTATTTTCACTTGGAGGAAACTTCTCACCATTTCCCCAAACCTGTCAGCCCTACTCTGCCAACTCAACCCCCCTCCCCCCCTCCTTCCCTCCCTCTAGAAAGTGGATTACAGTTACTTCTGCTGACCTTTAATGTTCAACCTATTTGTTGTTCAATATTACGATATGAACAGAATCAGAATGTTTTTGAATAATCATTTTTATTGATGATGGAAGCACTCTTTTTTGCAGAGGGAGTTCGAAGAGATCTGTAATCAATTTAAAATTCATGAGCATGCTCGATTAATACTGAAATATGACGAGTCTCTTTCACACTTAATCTATGCTGCCTCAGACATGTTTATCATCCCCTCCATCTTTGAACCATGTGGCCTTACACAGGTATTGTTCAATTAATTTTATTGTAGACTTGAGCTTCAGTTCAGTGATACTTTGAAATATTTGTTAACTCAAAGGTTATACATATGCAGATGATTGCTCTGAGATATGGGGCAGTTCCAATTGCTAGGAAGACTGGGGGACTAAATGACAGGTTGAATTGTCTGCATATGACTTTTGAGTACTTTGTGAAACTCAGTTGATATAATAAAAAACCATGTTGCAGCGTTTTCGACTTAGATGATGATGCCATAACTGCTCATTACAGAAATGGGTTTTCATTTGTGAAAGCTGATGAGAAGGTAAGTGAGCAGTGTGGATGAGATGTATGTATGGTTATGGTTTGTGTTTGGAATTGATGAGTTATCCCGAAAATGCAGGTGTTGAGCAATGCTTTGGAACGAGCATGTAACCATTATAGGAGGGATCCTGGTGGATGGAAAGAGCTGGTCCAGAAGGTGATGAGCATAGATTTTAGTTGGGAGTCGTCAGCGCTGCTGTATGAAGAGCTTTATCGTAATTCTGTGGCCAGAGCAAGGAGCAGAAATTATAGCTGAGCATCAGCATTGGCTTCATCTCAACCGATGTAGGTGTTGGTGCTGGTGCTAATATGAAGAGGAGTTATCAAGCTCTATCTGATTCCTTCTCACAGTCAGTCCACTCCAATTCATTCATTTTTGCTTTTAATTAACACATATATCTATCTTCCTTTTCCCTTTTTCCTTTTATGTAGCTATATATGAAAACTGTATATATAGTTTTTTATACCAAAAACCGAATGAAGCTTGGAAGATATATATTCCAATAATTCACATCGAAACTTCATCAAAGTCAAACTACTACACTACTCTTCACTTTCCGGGAACAAAGTTGGTGGCATAGGCCCAAGCATTGTTGTTAACCGGGTCGGCAAGGTTCTCCAACGGCCCCTTTCCGGTCACGATGGCCTGCACGAAGAACCCGAACATCGAGAACATAGCTAGCCTCCCGTTCTTCAGCTCCTTCACCTTCAACTCAGCGAATGCTTCTGGGTCATCAGCCAGACCCAATGGGTCGAAGCTGCCGCCCGGGTAGATGGGGTCAATCGCCGGCAATACGGTATCCCTCCACAGCTCCCATCAGCACCACCTGGCTAGCCCAGATGGCCAAGATGCTCTGTGCATGTACCAAGCTTGGGTTGCCCAAGTAGTCCAAACCCCCCTCGCTGAAGATTTGTGAACCGGCCTTGACCCAGACCGCCTCGACGAACTTGACCCCGTTGCGGGACAGGAGCTCAGGGAATACGCAACCGAGGGCTCCGAGCATGGCCCATCTGCTGTGGATCACCTCTAGCTCACGGTTCTTGGCGAATGTCTCGGGGTCGGCCGAGAGTCCGGCGGTGTCCCAGCCACAGTCACCGGGGAATTCTCCAGTGAGGTAGCTCGGGGGCTCACCGGAGAATGGGCCGAGGTATTTGACACGATCGGGGCCATACCAGGGGCTGCCGGAGGAGACGGGCTTGGTGACTGTTTTCCTCATGGAGACACGGCCGTTGCCGGAGGTGGATGGGGAGAGCTTGACAGCCTGACCAGTGGAGGAGGGTGAGGAGAGTGCCATTGTGGAAGCAACCATTGTTAATTGCTTGAGATGGTGGGTAAATGGTTGGTGGTGATGGAGAGTGAAACCGAAACGGCAGTTGGGAGTTATTTATAAAGAGGAAGAGGTTGGGTTCTTATCTTGTGAGATCTACATCTCTAATGTCATTGGGCTTCAAGATTCCATTGCTGCTTTACACCACCAGTTTTTAGATTTTTATTTTCTGCATGGATCCACCTGTTCCATGGCTTAGATTTAATTTCAAAGATCGATGAACAAAATATCTTGATTTTGATCGAGTTTTTAAATTAATTTATATTGGTATTCTTGTTTTCATTTATATGGGTTATTTTTTCAGAATTGAGACAGCTTTTCTTGTTAATGGTTAATGACCCCATTCTAAACTAATGTTTAATGGGATACAATTTATATTTTCATGCAAGTAATGCTTTACGAAAAAAAATGTGACTTTCATTGAATTAACATTGGTCGATTCTTAAGCCTATGGTATTCAGTATTATTCACAGAGTGTTTTAAACTTAATCTTCCCAGGACCCAGGTCAAATTATGGTTAACATTGAGTAGTTGTAATTCATCACAAAACATAAGCAAAAATGAAAAATATATATCTATCTATCTATATATTAAAGCAGAGTAGAGACAAAAAAACTGTTCCCATCAAAATTTTATACATTTTTTGTTTTATTTTTTATTTATTCTCTGTAAAATATTATATGTTACTCATTTATTATATTTATTATTTTTTAAAATAATACAAAAATAAAATATTTAATGGAATATATTTAAATCAAATTTTGTCTAACATACTTCTTTTTCTTTTTATTAAATTTATATATAGAGTTTGATGTATGACATAGAAAATAATTTATACTATAATATATTAAATGTAATATTAATGAATAAACTTAAATATATTGAAAAATAATCATTAAAAAAATATTAATATATATATAACATTGTTAATTATATCCTAATGACATAAAATAAGACTATATATTTGATTAGCGCAGTGTGGATGTAAATCTATCACATCACATTAATTTTATTTAATTTTTTAAATTGCTTTATTTGATATTTTCTATATTATAACATGTACATATATTTCAATAAACAATAATAACAATTTCAACAAAATCATATATGTTATTTTTTAGTAAAACATTGCATTTTCACTATTTTTTCTTATTTTATATTTTAAAACAATACAAGTATAATGTTAAAAGAATAATATAAATATAATTTTTTGATAGGCTTATTTTGTCAAACAAACTCTATTTTTATAAGCTTTGTATTTTATCTACTTGCTTTGGTTTTTATAAAATTTATGTATATATAGTTCGATGTATAATATAAAAAAATTTCTATTATAACTATACAAATATATATATATATATATATATAACTTTATAATTACAATATAATAGAATCAAATAAAATATTAAACATATAATTCGTGCAACCTACAGGTGTAAATCTGGTGTGAATTATAATGAAAAAGTTTCACCTGCGTCACAAATGATGAAGAAAGACAATATAATCTAAAAAAAAAAAATACCATTTGCTCTAAAAAATAATCAATCAAATACCATTGGAGAATGAACGCAATACAATGTTTATAAATTTCTGGTATATAACTAATTTCTGATAATTACAAAAAGGATATACTCCCTCCGTCCCATGGGAATTGTCCCCATGGGATTCGGCACAGTAACCAATGCGGTAGAGATAGATGAAATTAATATTTTATTAGTGAGTGTGTAATAATTTCCATTTTAGGTAAGGGGACAATTGAAGTGGGACGGACGAAAAAGGAAAGAGGGACAATTGGAGTGGGACGGAGGGAGTATAAAAGACATTCAAATTCAAATTCAATTTCTTCTTCTTTAGGGCTTTAATTGATGAAGTGCATCATGATCTTAAGAAATCCAGAATTAGATATCCTCCTGCACACGTGGCCCTCCCTTATAGGCTGGATGACATATCATAAGGTTCTTGCATCCTCAACAAGATTAATGGTGATAGCCATTGCCAAGTAGGCATGCACCATCCACCAATCACAACACCGATAATGATAAGGACCCCAACACCCTATAAAAACCATCACTTCCCTCCCCAGCCACAAACCACCAAAACACACAAGACTAATCATGGCTGCTTCCACAATGGCTCTCTCCTCACCCTCCTTCGCAGGCCAGGCTGTCAAGCTCTCCCCCTCCACCTCTGGCAATGCCCGGAAAGTGAGTGAGGAGTAGTGTTTGTGAATTGTGATCATGAGAGTTGTAAATGATGGATGTTAATTGGAATTTTTTTGGTGGGAATGGTTTGAAGTCTTTGATATTCATTATTTCTAATTAGCTACATAAACGCACAATAACATTATAAGAAGAGTTAAACTTAAGCTCATGAATTTGAGTTATGATTATGAATGATACATACATACATACATGTATACAATAATTAGTAATTCGGAGTCAGCTTTCAAATTTCCTCCTCTTTTCATTCAATAGAGTTTACTTCACTCTAACTAAATTAATTTGTTGTGTTCTTGAATTATGAACAATAAGAAAGCAATGTGGAGTATGGTATGAATTCATTGAGTCAAAATTAGTACATATGATTAATTATCTCTAAACTTCCTGTATGGTTTATTTTGTGATCTTATTAACAAGCTTACTTATACTGTATCGATATATTGTGTTTACTTAAGTTTATTGTTGGATGAATATAGTGAGTGGTTAGAGGTTGAATTAGAGATTTTAATCAGGTTATGCGAATGATATCTTGAAGGTGAAGAGAATGAGGAATTAGTTTGTGTGATAATTATAAATTTGGATAAAGTTTCTAATTTTTGGAGTTGAAAATTGAAACTATAAACAAAACGTTATCCTATTAAAAAAAATAGGCCTAGCAATTTTTAGAGGAATCTGAATCGAGAACAAAATAAAAGTGCAAAATCTGAAACGCGCTTTCTCTTTAATATTAGGAACAAGTCCAAAGCAGAGTCGCTAGATTAGATAGCCGAGTTCCCCAAATCATTCCAAAACCCTAATGATTGCATTGCATAAGTTCATGTTTACGAATTCAATCCTTCACCTTAGAGATGCAAAAATCACTTTTTCCTCACTCTCAATTTTTCACCTCTCTCAAACATCTCGAGAAAAGGCTCATACTTGAAAACCACCAAGCAGCAGCACCCCCGCCGCCGCCGCAGCAGCAGCAGCAAGAAGTCATCAACGAGACAGATTCTCTGGGCACCCCTATTTACCTCTGCAATCAATCTGCGACCATCAACACCAACATCCAAGAAAGTGGGCCACCCCAAGAATTCCTGCCAACCAATGACGACGAAGCACAAGTTGAAGGAAGGGCTAATCGGCCGGAAAGACTCGATCTTGGCGATGATATTGGGGTTTTGAACCCACGCCCTTTCGGACCAGAGCCTAAATCTGGCGCCTTAGACCACTCGGCCAAACTGTCATTTATGAGATAATCTTAAGTTCTATAATAATTAATTAAGCATGAGCGAAACATGGTTGCTATGAATATAGAGGAAGCTATACTTGCAACTTGATGAAAAGATCAGATTTTAAAAATAGTATCACGATTCATGCATGTTGATGTTCTTAAGCTGAATTATGCATTTCTCACTAGTCACTACTGTTGAGCCAAAAGGAAGCATCTTAGGGCAGAACCGACAGGTGATGG
>JAPKLW010002689.1:19575-32012 GCA_026898455.1 Plectranthus barbatus | reverse complement strand
GTACCTTCTCTACGAACTCAATATCTCAATTTCTTGTGCATCAACAACTACCATGCACATCATTGTCATTGTATATAACTACTACAACTATCCACCACCAAAACTAATTAAGTTAAAAGAAGAAAATAGTCGTTCAGACATCTATCCTCTAAATTAATACGTATTAATGGTGGATAGAATATGATAGTGAGAAATGAACTTTGAAAATTTGCTTCTCCAAAAGAAAAAGAAAAAAAAATAACACTCGATCATATTCCTATGTCATTAATGGCAGAAGAGGTATCCCATTTTTAAACTACGAATAGTAGATTTATCAAGCTTGATTATTTAAATTACGAATAGCAGATATGACCGGTAATAAAAAATCATTCAACTCTAATTATCAGATAAATAACAAAACCTTAAAGTTGGATTAAATAGATACGAGAATCTGGCCGGCAAGCTTTTAAGCAATTTCTTCCATATGTTGGTTAATTAGCCTAAAGTGTGAGTGACAACAAATTAAAGCAATAATTACAATTTTCTTCAACCGCGTCAATTACCAACCACTTTTAAACAAATCAAATATCATCTATCAAGCCATTTCTATTTTTGTTTTTAAATGTATCATGAGCCTTACTTAATAAGGCTTTCAACTTTGAATTTACTTTATAAAAACTAGTATATCACTCGCGCGATGCGCGAATTATATTTACTTTAATCAATTGATTGTATTTTTCATGAATATTTATTTACTTAAACTTATATTAATATTTACATTGCTATCTTTAATTGATGATTTTGAAATTATTAATTGATTTTTATTTAAATTGATTGATACATGAATTTAGTAATATAATGTTCAATTTTTATAATTCTTTATATATGTCATGGGCAATATGATTTGGATTCTTACTGTATAAATTTTTATGTAATTTTATACATTATTTTGTGGATAATTTTCTCAGAATAATTCCTTTATTGCAAAATACAGAAAATTATTCAATGAATTAGATATAATACACATATCATGCATAATAATACTCTTTAACTATCTAAATGTGTTTTTATAAGATGTATGATTTAAAACTATTATAAATATTGATTAATGATTGAAAATATTTTAACAAAAACAAATTATTCATTAGTGATTGAAAATCTTATTTTATATGAAGTTAATCAAGTTAAACAACCAAATAAATATACATTCTATATATAGAATTATTTACTTTATGATTAATAAACTGAATAGTTCATTAGAAACTAATTAATACAACTAAATATTACTATATATAGCTGCGATTTTATTTTAATATAAATATATAGATTTATGATCGTTGTTGTGCCCAAAATAAGAGGTTCATTTAAAGCCCAGAACTCAAGTCCATTAGAAAAAGTTCAGTTGAGATCGACCCAGATGGTTAACTATTTTGGTGAAAAGAATCTTCCTGGTTCAGGAGTCACGTTGGTTTGAAATGGTGGATCAGACCAAAGGGTATGTCCAGCTTGATGTCAACTGAATTGTCAAATCAATTGACCGTTTCGAGCCAACCGTTACTTTGAGTTGGTTTAACAATTGTGACCATCTTGATACGATGTCTCTTCTCTATAAGTTGTGTCACGTGAAGGGATCAGGGGTGCTTTTTTTAGCTCAAGAGGTTCCACTTAGTGAAAATGGGTATTAGCCGACATTTATTATACTATAAATAGAGCTTTAAATGTATTCTTGCATGCTGCAATATTTCCTTACAAATTTTCGAAACAACATTAAAAGCAAGCAATCTCAAAGCAATAAAGTCCAATACTTTATCTTGCATCTATTATTCTCTATTATTCAATTTCCCTTTTAGCTTGATACTATATCTAGTCACTTTTTACCCATAACAATATGACACCCATTGTGGGGCCTAAAAGGAGAAAAAATATTGTGAAGAATAGCTAACCCACTCATCAAAATCACGACCAATCCATCCCTTCCTGTGAAGGATCATCTCACATTTTCCATTTCAATCACGACTCCAAATTCGAGCGGCTGGCTAAAGAAAACTTGATACAAGCAGAGAACTGAAGAACCATTCTTGAAGCCAACACCATTCAACATGAACTGGTGAGATTACGCCGTAGAGAGGAACATGATGAGTCCCAAGTGGGGGGCTCATCACAACAACCCTCTCATCAACCATCCAACAATCGTAGAAATACGAAGGATTGGGCCAAGAACCCCTCCGTGTGAGACTCTAACAGACGGAGTATCTCTTGGAATAACTGCAGAGGCCCTCAAAATCGGAGAGAATCAGAAAAAATATGTCTCCTCAAAGCAAAAGTCATCGAGGTTATGCGACTCATGACAGTGATACTAGGGGGAACCAACACCCACCCTGGTGGTACCTTTGGACAGATATGTTGACTCACCATTCACTCGACGAATTGCGTTGGCGCAATTGCAGCCAAAATTTACATTTCCCTCATCAAGGCATATGATAGGACAACGGATCCAGAGGAATTCCTATTCCTCTACAAAATAAAAATAGCCGCCCCAGTCCTGGCTACACCAAAAGAGGCATGATGAGATTTTAAGATCGATTCTTTTATCTGACCTTAAAAGAATCTTCATCTTATTGGCTTGATGAGCTTTTAAGCCTAATAAAGGTCAAGATGATGGATATATATACTGAAAGCATTATGATTGGTATATTATAAACAAGGTTTTTCGTTAATATACTGGTAATCATTATTGTTGTATTACAATCTTCTGTCTGAATTAACAAACATGTATCGCAAGCGACTATATGCTCTTATCTCGTCGAAAGGGAGATCATACGGTGTGTTGTAGATCACAGAAGATCGTATGGATTGCTTAACCTAGCGAGATATAAATGGTTATCACAGCTGAGACATTATTTGGATAGACTGTTGGTTTAAACTGCAACACAGTCAGTAATTAGTGGCTTATCTTGGTCACTAGATGTGCTGGTACTTATTGATAGGACCTCACTGAGATCGATTCTTTTATTTGACATTAAAGGAATCTTGATCTCGATGGCTTGATGATAACAATATTTATAAGTGTGACAAAAGGCCAACACTTGCCCAAAGAAAATAACAAGATGGGTCCAAAATCCTAATTTATTGCAACTTAACTAAATTTCCCAGCCCAATCTCACTAAGCCCAAACATCACATAACCAATCCACCACTAGGGTTGACTTAAGCATTTCAGACAACACATTCGTGTGTCCTCCTTCCAACTGCTCCTTTTTCTTCTTCCATTGCGTCGTCAAGCAACATTTCTCCTTCCACATAACTTATTTCATTCCCCTTCTTCATCTTCTTCAGTCGTGTAACAGTACGATTTCTAGTTCTGTAGTTAGGTAACCATATCCAGTACAAGACGGTGACATTCCCTAAGAAGCTTAAAAGGTTCACTATACTAAAGTCCTGCAGGCTAATTAAGTTCAAGCATAAGTGAAAAGGATTGAGTGATATAATTTATGAATAAAAGATGTTAATTAATTTGTAGGCTTGTCAGAGCCTAAATTAATTAATTAATGTCTGTAACCTTAAATATGAGGATATATCGAGCCATGTAACCCGTTCCTCATAATGTGGAAATAAAAAGGTTGGACAATATTGATTCTCTGGTGGCATGAATCAATATTAAGTAATTAATTATATTATGGATTGAATATGAGAATTAATTAATTGATAGGTCTTCTTTGTTATTTGCATACTGGTCTAGCCCATGAAAAGCTTAAGCCCATTAAGGATCATTATTTTTTTATAAACACCTCTCTAGTTCTCAGATCACAGTACACCACAAGATCATAAGTTGCTGAGCAGCAACCAGAATTGAGAGCTGCTCCAGGCGATTAGATCTGAGCCGAGGAAAGGAAATTCCGTTTCTCGATAGGCACGATATCCAGAGGGAATCTTCAACATATATACAGATTGGAGCCAGGGTTACAAATCAGAAGATCAGATCTGGATGATCATTTTTCTTCTCTCTCTTCTTCATTTTCGATTTTTATTCATTAAATATCCAGAGATCTAATTCTGATTTTTCAGGATTGAATCTTTTTGTGCTAGAAGGATTCGAGATCAAATCCATGCGCAACAGATCAGAGATAATTCCATCCAGGTATTCCGCACAACTTCTTTTGCATTCAATAGGAGCATGCTAGGTTTTAATCATAGACATAATAATTATTTTTAGAAATCTAATAATCAGTCCTTGACTCCTTGGCAAACAAATTTATGCAATTCAATTTGCAAGTAGAAACCCCTTCACAAGAAGTATATACTAACTTGTGTGTCACTTTGAGATGCTATGATGGAGTCTTACATGAATTTGTATAACTACATCTTGGGTGATATCAATTTGTACATGACTTTTTGGGACTTGAATTAGGTAACCATATCCAGTATATGATGGTTACATCCTGTGAGAAGCTCATAAAGATTCATTATGCTAAATTCCTGTAGGCTGATTAAGTTCAAGTATAAGTGAAAAAATTTGAGTGGTACTACATAGGAATAACAAATATTAGTTGCTTTTGGAGCTTGTTAGAAGCTCAAAATTAATGAATGCCTATAACCTTAAATATGGGGATATACTGAGCCCATGCAACCCGTTTCTCATAATGCGGTAATAAAGGGGTATGCCACTTTGATTCTCTGGTGGCATGAATCAGTATTAATTAATCATGCTCTGGTTTGAACACGAGAATTAATTAATTTAAAGGTTCTCTTTATTATTTGCATATTGGTCCCTAGTCTGGCCATGAAAAACTCTAAGCCCAATAGGATTGGATCCTATTACAAATACTCTTTACGCTTCAAAAAACAAATCATAAGTTACAGTTAAACAACTTAGATCAGTGATCAGAGAGAGAAAATGGCTGGATACAACAGATTAGGAATCAGAGGATTTTGGTTTTATCTTTTGTGCAATCCGGTAGCAGTCTTCACCAGATACAGAGATAGAGCAGGAATATAGATCAGAAGATCATATCTTATGGATTTCTTTCTTCTCTTCTTTCAATTATGTCGATTATATCTCTTCTTTAGGAACATATATTGAATTCTTAATCATTTAGGATTAAATATGTTGTGCAAAATGATTAAAATAATTTAATCCTTGCGCGCAAATTCTAAGATAATTAAATTATCCAGGTATTTCTAAACCCTTTATTCAGCAATTAATATAATAGGAACATGCTAAGGTTGTTTATTAGATATAGTAATTTTTTTTGAGATATCTAGGGTTTATTTAGATTAAGCAATTTAGTTTGCTAGTAAAATTCCCTGCAATAATAAAGCAAAATACGAAGCATTGATCGCTAGAGGCTATTTCGACTGCATGGCAGCTTCGGGCGGCCAGCATCGAACGAAGATCGGCAGTGGAGGTAAGGGCAGTGCCTGGAACGACGACATTGTGCGCTTGCATTTTGTGCAGCTGTGTGCGCATTTTCTAGTGGAACCCACGATGGCATGACGGACGATAGTGGTTGGCCGACTTTAGTCAGCTAGCGGCAGTCCAAGTGCATTGCCGACTTCTTTCTAAAATTATAACATGATTGCGGGCCCACTAATGCTGATTCGAGCCCAATAGGCTTGAAGCCTAATTCCACAAGACATCAGATTTTCAAACCTATATTGGGAGGCCCAAGTTGAAGATGTGTAAATTGAATCTTATTTTATAGTAGAATAGGTGCTTTATTTTGTATCGCATCATTTGAGGGCCACAAGGACATTCTCTAATTGGTTTTTTATGTGTTCTTGTATTTGTCTGTATAACATGCATGTTGTAGATAATATGAAGCACACTTACTGCATTATTATTTACTGTCATAGCATGATTATGTGTTTTAGTTCATTCACTACCTCTGTCCCATATGAATTATCCCATTTGCTTTTGGCACAATAACGGAGATCGGCGGTTCCGACTGCATGATGGCTTCGGGCGGCCAACAGCGAACGAAGATTGGCGGTGGAGGTAAGGGCAGTGCCTGGAACGATGACATTGTGCGCGTGCATTTTGTGCGCAACTACGTGCGCATTTTCTAGTGGAACCCACGATAGCATGACGGACGATGGTGGTTGGCCTACTTTAGTCAGCTACCGGCAGTCCAAGGGCATTGCCGACTTCTTTCTAGAGTTATAACATGATCACGGGCCCGATAATGCTGATTCGAGCCCAATAGGCTTGAAAGCCTAATTCCACAAAACATCAGATTTTCAAAACTATATTGGGAGGCCCAATTTGAAGATCTGTAAATTAAATCTTATTTTATAGTAGAATAGGTGTTTTATTTTGTATCGCATCATTTGAGGGCCACAAGGACATTCTCTATTTGGTTTTTTATTTGTTCTCGTATTTGTCTGCATAACATGCATGTTGTAGATAATAGGAAGCACACTTACTACATTATTATTTACTGTCATAGCATGATTATGTGTTTTGGTTCATTTACTACCTCCATCCCATATGAATTATCCCATTTGCTTTTGGAACAATAACCAAGTTGTGTAGAAATAGAGGAAATTAGTATTTTACTGGTGAGTGTGTATTAATTTTCCATTTTAGGTAAGAAGACAATTAAATGAGACAGACAAAAAAAGAAAGAGGGACAATTAAAGTGGGACGGCAGAGGGAGTATCAAATTATGACTATAAATTTTGGGATCATGTTATGTAGGATGTAATTTTAGCAACGTCACAATTTATGGAAAGATGAAATATTATGTGCGCAACAAACAACACACCTCATGAATCAAAATACTAAGCAAGTAAAAATATTAAGATCTCCACAAAGCGATTTCTTATTGGAAGTGAATAATTCAATAAGTAAACGTTTACATGCATAGCTTGCTTATTTTATTATTCATAAGTTCCAATAGATGAGATTTCTTAAAACAAACATTTACTTCATGTGAGAAGTGGGAACCTTTGCATAAACGTCTATACGTGTAGCTTGCATATTTAGTTTTTCATGAGATATCTAGGATTGGATTAAATGAGAGAACAAAGTCATAAGAATTACACGTCATGTACACTATGCGTGTGACAGTTTCAAGTTTTATAGTTGAGTTAGCCTTTTGGTTCATTTTGCTTAGATATTATCCAAAGTATAACTCATATGTGAAGTCCCTGCTCAGTAGGATAACAAAGTCTTGGTTTATCTCTGATAATTAATTCTATTTGCCTAAGGATAATTGACATGGATTGGAGTTAATGGAATGGAGATGAAATATGCAGTCTGGTTGAGTAATTTTATTGTAAACGTCCACATGTGTGGCTTGTGATAAAATTGCTTGGGCAATCAGAGGAAACAATTGTATTGTTTTATCATGAGGTTACAATACTTCATTCTTTCAATGTTCTGCGTATATGTTTATTACTTTAAGTTGTTTATCGTTTTCAAATATGTCTATATCCAATGTCATTAATATCTTGGCACAAAATTCGTTAACTGGTCCTAATTTCCTGAATTAGAAATGCAACTTTGAATACATTCTTATTGCGAAGAAACATAACTATTTCCTTATTGAGCCATGTCCGGATGATCCTAATGATAAGTCAGCAAATGAGGAGTGGAACTATTATGGAAAGTGGATCTAGTCAAGTGCTACATGATGATCACTACGTCTAAAGTGCTCCAGAAACAACATCAATCTTATGATAATGTTATTGATATTATGGATAATCTCACTGTGAATTATGGAGAAATGTATCAAGCTATAGCGAAATAGTAAGTAAGAAGATGACTGACAGTAACTCAGTGAGAAAACACGCGGTTAACATGACTTATCTCATGGATGAACTCACGTTACATGAAAGTGGTATCAATGGGGAAGCCCAGGTCGATATCATACTAAACTCTATGTTTGAATCATTTGAGAACTTTAGACTGAATGCTGTCATGAACAAGAAAGAGTATACTCTGAGTGAGTTACTCAATAACTTGGCAGATGAATCAATCATGCTTCCAGAAAAGGTTGTTTTAGCGTCTTCTGGCAGTCACTATATTGCACAAAAGGGCAAGAAGCACAAGAGAGTAACTAAGAACAAAGCTAAGAAGACAACTACTGAAAGCAAGTCTTAAAGGATCCCGACATAGACTCTAAAAGGGATAGATGTTTTTGATGTGGCAAGGGCATGTGTAATGGAAACATGTTTAGCATCAGTTTCTACTCATTCGTGGGTAGTGGATACTGGAGCTACTGACCATGTTTCTCATACTTTGCAGGGGTTCACGCCGACAGGGCAACTGATGCATGACGAGGATACCATCTCTATAGGTAATGCTGAATGAGTTCCCGCAGTAGCAACTGGAGATTTTACTTTATGTTTTGATGACAATGTTTTGATTTTTAGAGATATTTTGCTTGTGCTGACTTTTCATCGGAACTTAATTTTAGCTTTCGAGTTATTTATTGATAGATATTCAATTATTTTTATAGTCGAGTTTCTATCATTGATAATAATGGTGTTATTTGTCGTGGAATACTAAGTAATTCTCTCTATATCATTAATTGTCTCTATAAATTTTACGCAAATGTTGGATCTAATTCATCTTATAATAATTATCCTAAAAAAGATAGTTTTCTTCTTCTGATGAGGATCTTACATATCTTTGGCACTTGAGACTCGGTCACATTAGTCTAAGGAGGATTGAGCGATTGGAAGATGATGGAATCTTGGACTCTATCCTGATGGTTCCTCATCAAGTCTGTGAATCCTGTATAAAGGGTTAGATGACGACCAGACTTTTTAAGACAAGTCAGTCTCGAGCAATTGATTTATTGGAACTGATCTATTCAGATATATGTGGACCAATGTCTACGCAAGCTCGTGAATTATGAGTATTTTGTCACACTTATTGATGATTACTCAAGCTATGGATACGTCTACTTGCTTCGTTATAAGTCTGAATGCTTTGAGAAATTCAAAGAGTTCAAGACAGAAGTTGAGAAGAAGCTGAGCAAGACTATCAAGTCACTATGATCTGATCATGGTGATGGGTACCTTAGTAACGAGTTCTTGCCGTATTTGTAAGACCATGGAATTACATCCCCATGGACCGCACTGGGCACTCCTCAGAATGGTGTGACAGAGAGAAGAAACATGACTCTTTTGGAAATGGTTAAATTTATGATGAGTTATGCGAGCTTGCACATTTCATTTTCAGGTTGTGCTTTGGAAACAGTGATGGATCTGCTTAACCTGATTCCTTCTAAATTAGTTCCGAAGACTCCCTTAGACCTCTAAGATGGGCAAAAACGTGGGATGACCAGGATAAGAGTTTGGAGTTGTCCAGCCTATGTGTTGTCAAAGGAACCTAATAAACTAGAAGGTAGGTGTAAGTTAATATTGTTTGTAGGATACCAAGACAAACAAAAGGTACTTATTTCTACCAACCTGAAGATCAGAAAGTTGTTGTCACCCAATATGCGAGAATACGAGCACGTTACTTAGGCTCTCCACCATGGCAAGTCAAAGTGGCATACCACTCGTGCATACTTCTAAACCTTCGTTAGGATTTAGACTCAACCAAGTAACGAGATCTTGTTTCTTCTGAAGTCAGACAAAAGAGCACATCTCATTGTGGACCTATCAATACGCAACCACAAGTATCAACATATCAAGTGATGAAGACAAATCACTTATTTTCAGCTATGCTGCAGCCTACACCGACAGACTAATCCTCAACGCTATCTCGACTGTGATATTGTTATTTTATATCACTCTAGGTCGATCGATCCATACGGTCTTCTGCGATCTCCTACTATTGGTCCCCGATCAGAGTGTTTATAGTTACAGCGAAATGTTAATAATGTCTTGCACTTACCTTGCTAAGGTCACGACTCAACAAGTTTTTATGAAATGTGTTTAAGCTCGAATATTCGTTAGATTTACTTCAAGTTATACTGCAACACTTGATGTGTTGAGTTTCAAAATAAGCAATAAGTAACAAAGTAAAAACAGTAAATGAACACCATATTTATAGTGGTTTGAACAATTGTTCTACGTCCACTCTTCAGTCCTCTTGACTGAAAATTCACTATGATTGATTACAAGGTCAGGCTTGATCTCTAGCGTTGAGCAGCTCCTCCGTCTGGTCACCGCGCACCTTCAAGCACCTCGGTCTTCAATCTTCACTTTGACACTCCTTAGAGTGAGGACAAACCTCCCTTCTCCTCGAACATCGACCTTGGGAGTTTTATAGTTCTTCTCAGAACCTTTTCTTTTGCGGCAATAGCCCGTGATAATCACTCTTGTAGAACAAGGTAACTGCTAGATTCTTTCTATGATAGAAAGAATTCCAAAGGTAGCCTTAGAAGAGAACTTCAAAGGTCTCGAGCTCTGGATTCGAAAGCTTATGTAAAGCATCGATCAATTGAATGCTCATATATGAATTCGACAGATAATATCTAGCGTGAGCTTTTGAATTGTTGAACTCTGTGGAATTTCATAACTGCCAAACTTTTTAGCTCTTCGCGTAATCTTCTATTTATAGGTGAAGATTCAAACGTCCGTTTGAATCTTATCCGTTAGACACAGGGTGTCTGCTCGCCAATCTCTGTTCTTCTTTTTCTGCGAAGTGCAGAGACTCTTCAGATCTCCTTCGTCTCTGATTGTCGTTCTCCTTATTTTAGCTGTCTTTGTCAGAACGGATCTTTGAGTTTAAATTTGGAAACCTTCCTTTTATCTGTTGAATATCCTTCCTTTTGATTCGTCGGTTTCCCATGTGATTTTTTATCCATCTGTTTCACGACTCCGTATTGAATTTTGATTGTTGTCATGCGTTTGCTGGCAGTTGGTCGTCTGTTGATATCTCAGCAATCCTGCTGAGATTCAGCAACAGGTTTGCTATACTCCTTCAGCATTTCGTTAAGTGCTTCCAGCATTCTTCATATGTTTGCTAGCCTTTCCAATGTTTGCTAGCTTCTTTAGCAATCTTCATTCTTGCTGACTCAATCAACATTTTCTTTCCGTAGCTTGAGTCTTCTAGCATTCTCCTTTGAGCTTTGTTGATTCTTCAGCAAACTTCGGTCCTTTCTTCTAGTTCTATTACAACTCGAATAAGAGTATCCTATACAGGACTTTTACAATTTGACACGATTCTAAGTTGCTAGAAGTTAGATTGACTAAGCTTTGATGCACCAAAACTAAAATACATACAATTAAGATCAAAGAGGTTATAATATTTCTAACAATATTCCTAACACCTACACGCTGTATGATCTCCTTATCGACGAGATAAGAAGATTCAATTGTTCTCCCAAGTATGTTTGTTACACTAATATGAAATAAGTCAAATGTATACACACTGCAATAAATGCTTTTAGTATACAAAACTCAATATGGCCAAGTCTACCAATAAGACAATTATCAACACTTTAAGAATGAAGTTGAATGCTCGCAAATCCGCCTGAGTTAGATGAATTGCCTGCCATTTTATGGTCATATTGGACCACACCTCAAACTTTGATTGATGGTAAAAAGTCTACCAAACCCGAATAATTTTTGTCAGAAAAATAACAAAAAAACATGATCCTGACCAGTGCCGACCCGGTCCTGATCCGAGTCTTGATCAACTATTTAGGATAGTAAATAAAATGTTGATCGAGTCAGGCCCGATGATGACCTAGCAATCCGAAAATACAGATTCTTCCCCGACTATAATTAAATAAAAATAAATAAATTTTAAATTCATGCACTACCGTGCTGGCGTGACCGAAATCAGTCCACACTCGAATTTCAATTCTCAATTAACTTTTCTAATTAACATTGTTGAAATTTATGAAAATAGTTAAATATCCATTTCAAATTATGATCTTAACATCATAGCAAAAATAATTGTATCGATTTGATTGTTAATAAAAAAATCATGTCTAGAAAATTTATTTTTTGACACTTCTTGAATATTTTAATAAAACAGGATATTTTCATTATATTGTTTATAAAAAGAACATATTTTAATATTAAGATTTCAAGAAACTTGGTAAAAATAATGACTTTCTTATTTTTTACGATTTGTTTCTCAATAGAACCACACAATATAGAGAGAGGGGGAGGGGGGGGGGGGGGGCATTCAATGTAAAACAGGGAATAAAAGAAGAAAAGGTAATACAGGCAATCTCCAGCTTTGAAGGAATATTTGAAATGAAAAGTAAAGAAAATATTCCTAATCTTTTTATACGTCATTTTTCACCTCCAATCGGAAATGAATATTATTTCCAATCCGAACTGCTTTTCTTTCCACTTCACCAAAAACGATATTTAGAAAAGAAAAAAAAAGAGATTCGTGCTTGCATTATGAAATTAATTTGAATATATGTATTTCAATTTAAACCTGTTGGGGTTATCAAACCCCTATCCCACATCGGTGATGGAAGGAAAAATTTCATTCTATAAAATAGAGTCCAATAACTCCATTAGAATGAGGCCTTTTGG
>JAPKLW010002689.1:0-19565 GCA_026898455.1 Plectranthus barbatus | reverse complement strand
ACAAATCCGTGCGGGCTTGTGCTCGGCCCAAAGCGGACAATATCATATTAATGTCGGAGTCTCGGTTCCCAACAAAACCAACTCACTCTTTCAATTTTAATGACTCCAACATAAAAGATTGTTTGTCATTTTATCATTTACCAATATTTATAAATGTTTGTAACCTTCCTTAAAAATATAAATAAATATAGGGCGACATAGTATTGATTAATTTTTTTTTTTTAAAAAAAATTCATCCTTTAAATTACATGACTAGGATTTTATTCATAAACGGATGTTGATATATTATTACATCATTACTTATTTTTGTCTTTTCATATTTTATTATATGTTTGCGTAATTAAAAAGGTATTACGTATGTTTGCAATTTCAAACATTATCATATAATCTCAAATTTATTTAAATATGATTGATTTATGCTACAAAATGATGAATAAACTGATACATACAAGCAAGCTTCCTTTATGTACTCTATTCGATTCGATTCAGCAGAAGTTCATAAATTCATGCAAAAGAAAAAATAAATAGTTATTTTAAGATAAGTTGGAATGCAAATGATGAACCCAATTTAATTAATAATGTATTTATTTATATTATGTATAAACATGTTGAGGTATAACCGGAAAGGGAGAAGTTTAAAACTGAATTGTGGAGTGGAGGTAGTGAAAAAAGCATCCCTGTTTCCATTAACCCCACGAAAACGCGGAACCGTTGCGTTCGGGCGGGGCCCACAAGCTAATTCCCAAAATGCCCCCCTCGCTTATTCCTCTTTCCCCCACTCTATTAATTCTCACAAAATTCTTTTATGCACAAAAACAGAAACTCCTTGCGTAACCAACGCTCATTCATTACTCTCCCCTTCCGCCAGTCATGGAGAAGAAGCCTCCCAATTCCACTTCCACGTTCACTTTCTCGTTTTTCTTCAGTAGGCTGCATAAGAAGGCGAGCGAGAGCGGGGGCGGCAGCGGCGCGTGGCGATGGAAGTTGAAGAGCACTGCCGGGTTGAGGTGGAAGAAGAGGTTCAATTTGCACCTTCGGTTTATCGATGATGTCCTTTTCAAAATCGTTTCGGCTTTCGAGGCTGTGTTTTGGTCTCCGCGCTCTGTTTCTTCTTCCTCTGCTGCGGATGCCACTTCTGAATCTGATTTCATTTTATTCTTTTCACAACACAGACAGACACGGAGAGTAACTGAAGGAAACTGAGTGATTTGCTGAGTTCTTTCCTTTTCTTTTTCTTCCATAAATTAGTTTGATCTGATTGATGATTATTGTTGCTGATTGTATTTTCTTTCCCCTTCTTTTCTACTCAACTGTTTTCTTCTTGGAGGTATAATGGATGTATAAAGGCTAACTTTAGCTATTGAAATTATGCAATATTTTATAGACATCCTTTTTTTTTTTTTTTTTGGAAGGTCTTGGGTTAGGCAGTTAGGTGGGTTTTATCCATTAACCCAAGATTTAGGCGGGTTTTATCCATTAAACCAAGCTCAAACCCATATAATATACCCTATTTGGGATGGGTGAACCCATTTGGGTAGGATAAAATCCGCCTAAACCTTTTAGGCCTGCCTAGCGCAAGTTTTTACCTTTTTTTTTACCACATAATATGATTTTCTGGTGTGGTTTGTGCAAATTAGTTTGCTGATTTATAAAAATCTTTCAGTCTCACAGTCAGGAAACAGGATGAAAAAAATCTGAGTATTCAGTTTTCATGTATTTGAAGTTTGTTGTTTTGTTTCATTATTATAGTAGTTATATAATATGAGATTCCATTCAAACACAACTATGAATTAGTTAATTGATCAACACTGGCCAGATAGAAACTTGCAAGGTGGTCCAAATCTTAGCTTGTACTTAATCTCAACTAGGTATAATTAATTATTCAAAAATGATATTATAATTGGTTTTAGAAAATAACTAAGCACCAATAATGTTGTATCAAATTATCTATACTACTACAAAATATGGTTTTCCCGACAGATATACATGTCACTATATAAAAACTATTATGACACTAATTGCTATGCACAACAGTAATGGTGTCAAGATAATTAACATATTCTAACATATTTTAGTGTTGGTAAAATGAAGGGTAAATAGGGGATAATACCCTAAACTATTGAAGTTTTCGGAAAAATACCTCAATTTATTTCCGTTAGTTAAAAATACCATAATCTTTACTTCCGTCTATGAATTATACCAAAATATATTAACACCGTTAGTTTGTGATGATTCAGCCGTTAAATGCCATGTGGCATCCCATGTAGCTTCCCATGTGGCACCCACATGGTAAATCAACATGTGATAATACCCTAATCTATTGATATTTTCGGAAAAATACCCCAATGTATTAATTTTTGTTAAAAATACCCTAATCTTTAATTTCGCTTGTGAATTATACCAAACGAATTAACACCGACTACTCTTTTTTATTGTTGAAATATTATTTGCCAAACAATCAATATTTGCTATTTTTTTTATAAAAAAATACAAATATCATACATTAGAGTACATGATTAGCATTCGAGTGGGTGACTATGCTGCAAATGTTATATGTACGGCCTCAATCTGGATAATTAATGCATGGTTAGACTATGTTAACACATAAAAAGTACATGAATTAATCTGGAGTAGTGACTCTCAATATTATCAATTAACATGATTAATAATTATTTTAAGAATAGTATATTAATTAACATGATTAAGAATTATTTTAAGAATTATGCATGACTCTCGATATTATTTGGTTTAAGAATTAATAATTATCTTGAAACAAACATATTAATTAACGTGATTAATTATTATTTGTTTAGCAAATAATATTTCAACAATCAAAAAGAGTAGTCGGTGTTAATTCGTTTGGTATAATTCACAAGCGAAATTAAAGATTGAGGTATTTTTAACAAAAATTAATAAATTGGGGTATTTTTCCAAAAATATCGATAGATTAGGGTATTATCACTTGTTGATTTGCCACGTGGGTGCCACATGGGAAGCTACATGGGATGCCATGTGGCATTTAACGGCTGAATCATCACAAACTAACGGTGTTAATACATTTTGGTATAATTCATAGACGGAAGTAAAGATTAGGGTATTTTTAACTAACGGAAATAGATTGGGGTATTTTTTTCAAAAACTTCAATAGTTTAGGGTATTATCCCCTATTTACCCTAAAATGAATTTAAAGTTACAATCTTACACTGTGAGTAAATATATTTTACTTCACAAATTAATCTGTTGGAATAAATTATCTTTGCCGACACTGTGTATTGTAGGTAAAAAATACCTAAGCATTCGTTGTTCTCTGTTAGGAAAAGCTTATTTACATGCATAAGAAAAGTCATATAATAATTATACTCATCAAATTCATATTTTGTATACCAGTTCACTGTTAACACCAATAAACAAAAAAAGTAATAAAAAATATAATTTTAAGCAGCATATTGAAAAATTAAACTTCTAATTCTCATAAATATATTTAACAACGTTTACAAAATTAGTTACTCATCGAGCTAGAAAAGTACCACTATTAACCAAAAAGATTTGCTTACAATTCCCTAGCTTCTAAGAAATTATTGAAGTTACTACTAAACAATCAGAAACTATCTCCATCTTTCTCTCCATTATTTTCCAACTATCTTCATCATTCATCAATGTGAATTGAAATCTGCAAAGAAAAATAATAATGCAACATTTCAATATGCTTAATAGTTAACATATGATCAATATTTAATAATAAGAAAATTAATCTGCTCCATATAAAAATCATAAGGAAAATAAAAGTTTCCAATTCAAAATTAGTTTGTTTCATATATTACTATGTTTTTTATAGTTCCAATACATCAATAATTAAGAAGAATTTTAAAAGTAAGTCAATTTAGTTAAGTACCTCATTTAGGTGCTTTACTGGCCTTGCAATCTTATCGAGATTCCAAAGCTTATTCAAACAAGCATCAACTTGAATTTTATCTACAAAACCTGTAGATTATATCAAACCATAACACAAACATCAAAAAATAAATACTAAAGATTGAGATTGAGGAAATTAACAATGAAGTGCTTGATCTAAAAGGAGTGAGTCTCATGATTAGCATGTCATCATTCTTAAGAAACTTTGCTCACATGAGAATGCATAGCAACATTGATCCATCATGTATCTGGAACTAACTCATTTGTAGAGCTACCAAGCTAATGCGTGAACGAATCTAATAACAGTGCAAGAATGAATAAGGTGAGGCCGAAACACTCAGTATATTTGTATAGCACTCCAAGAAACACAACAAACAACTAAATATAGTGTTGCAGCAAATTTGAAATCACTAAAATATCACTACATTATTCTTGGAAAAAGCACAAATATGACTAAGCATTCAAAATTATGAGAAAATAAACAAAATAAATAAGTAAATTAGAATGGAAAAGAAGTTAATATACTACATAACAAAAAATGGTAGCATAAGTCTCTAAGAGCAATAATGAAGGCAAAACTAACAAAAGCATTCTTCAGATTTTTATCACTTTCAACATGGTGGAAGGGGGCGTAAAACACAAGAGTAACAAAAAAATTTAACCTTATAGAGAACTCTTTACCTTTGTGAGGGTAAGATGCTGAAAACTCCAATGGTTTCATGAAGATGAGAATTAACATATCTAGCAAGAGCAAAGCCAATTCGATCATTGTTCCAGGGAAACTCAGGGATCTCATCTTAAAAGCTATCATGATTGAGAATGAATGAACCTTAATGGATGAAGGTTAAAACACACATGCCAAAACCTAGCATAGAAGAAGATCCTACAATAGAATACTGATTTGTAGCTTACTCCTTCATCGGTCTGTCTACTTCTTGCCTAGTTATTTTAGTTCAAATCCCCATAATTTGATAGGTAAATATGTCAGTAGATAAAATATGCACAGGATAAAACACCATTATCCAAATACATAGAGATAAATAATATTAAAGTCATACAAAAGCATACAATGTATCTCATAAACATGAAAATTTATGATGCGGTGAAGGCGGGGGCTTATGATCGATTTTTTCCGTTATTACAACTCGAGAGGATCTCTTCATATTTCTTCTCTGCAAAAAGAAAATAAAGAAACATCATTCAGCAGAATGAATGATTGACTATCTTACTTCCCCCATTGTGTCATGTAATCAAACACCTAATCCGCACTAAATTAGCCAGGATGTAATCACTTTTAGGGGGATTATCCATCCTTTCGTAAAAGTCATCAATTTCTTCCTAAAATTCTTGTTTCTTATCTAACGTGTGAGTTTCTCTCAATAAAAACATACGGCAGGAAATGAATCTAGAGGTAAAGATTAAAATCTAGTCATTAACCTGAAGGTAAGGCTAAAAGAGTCTCTAGAAATTCATCTTGTTCAGATTGGATTGCCAGCATATTTCTAATCAAAACAACTTGACACGATGAAGTCAAATACAACATAAATGCTCCTAAAACATGAACCCATGTGCATAGTATCAAACAAACCCATATCATCCATTATCACTCTAACAGATAAACTAAATCAAACTCCCTCAAAACGATTGAAGCGACCTCAGAAGCTAGAAACCGATATTAAAATCAATATATTGAAATTAAGTACGAGAGATCGTGTAATAACTGGTAATCAAGTCACAAGTTCGCCCCCATTACCCCCCACCAAAATCCAAAACAGATGCCAAAAAACAGTGATTTCTGCATACCGATGGAACAAAAAACCGAAAAATTGAACAAAATTCTACAAAAAGCAAAAGAAGATTTATATATCACATGTATTACAAGAATGTTCTTACATATGTTGGGAAAGTCATGGGCACAGCTTCACCGAGGGTGACCCACATACAACGACAATTGGAGCGAATGTTCCAGATCGAGATATCATCTGCAAGGACACGATGACGGCAAGGGGCCAGAGGTGAATGGCGGTATCGTGATAAAGAGAAGTTTAGGGAAGGATAAGAGGGGGAAAAGGGTTACACTGTTGTCCAATCTCCATTCCTCCCCTATTATTTTTTATTTTTATTTTTTTAAAAGGTTTTTCTCACTGTACATACTAATGGATAAACTAATGGAGGGAAATATTTTACATCAAAAAATAGAATTTTTTTTTATTATGGAGATACTTTTCCTCACACATTATGTTTAATGTCAGCTTAAATGCTTAAAAAAATTTGAAATTATTTTGAATTTAAAATAATTATTTATTAAATATTATTACTACTTTTTGCTGACAACTGTGTTGGTAATTCGGGTACTTTGTGGTATTCCGATGTGAAATATTTAATTTCGTCGTAATTAAATATTACCAACATAATTTACGCGAAGAGTAGATGATCGTGGTATATTTATTTTCTCAAAACCGAATTTCGGTAAGTGAGAAATGAGTCCATGAAGTGACACGGAGTCGACGTGGTGTACACGTTGCATGTGACGTGGCTGATGAGTCAGCCACGTGTTGCAATTGAGTGTGGACAGTTACACCACATTTTGCACATGGGGAATTACACACATGAGTGTTGAACGCATTTTCCACATGTTGAAATTGCATTCAAAAGTTGTAACGGCTCCATTGATGGCGTCGGTTACTCTGTGTCTCATGCCTTGTAACGATTCAGCATTGATGCTGAGAGAGGCTCTCCCTGGGTGGACATGTCTATAAATAGGCATACATTGTGTTATCTCCGGTCCCCCGAACATCCGACATCAGACAGCTCACTTAGCTAGATACGCTGCAACATTTCCCTCATATTGCTGCATCTTTTTTGTTGTTCTTCTGCAACTCAGTTTCGCCTCTGTTCAGTTCGTCGGAGCCTTTGCGATTTGCGGTGCTGCCTCGTAAAAGACGAAGCCATTTTACCTTTGGGGACAAACCACCGTTAGACGAGCACTACGTCGGCGAATTTGTCTTGCGGGAAGAGGGCTTCCTCGACTCGGCTGGGATTTATTCCGTTTTATTTCTATTTATTTAATTTCTTTTATTTGTTCTCGTACTAGCAGTACCTGCAGATATAGTTGTAAAAACTTGCTGTACTAGATATAATTACTTGCAGTGTTTTCAGTTCTTCTTCACAGATCTTGTAACCAACAATCGCAAGACAAATTATACTACTTCTCAAGATCAAGGATGGCTGATCACACTCTCAATGGTGGTGGTGGAAGCAACTCCAACAATGGTCCTAAGCTCCCTCCGAATGCCCAAGCCGAAAAGCCTTTCAAGTTTGGAGGAGTGGACTTCAAGACTTGGCAACAAAAAATGCTATTCTACCTTACAACTCTTGGATTGACGGCTTACTTGACGGAAGACAAGCCGGAGCTTGCCGATGATGAGGCCGATCAAAACAAGAGAATAGCTTTTGATAATTGGTGTCAAGGGGACTTTCTTTGTCAAAACTTTGTATTAAATTGTCTAGTAGATTCCCTATACGCCGTGTATTGTAATGTAAACACCGCAAAAGAGTTATGAGATCAACTAGAAAAGAAATATAAGACGGAGGACGCGGGTACTAAGAAGTACGCCGTGGCCAAGTACCTGTCATCCCTTATGGTTGACGGTCGTTCGGTGGTGGAACAAGTGCAAGAGTTTCAACCTATTTTGCACAATGTTCACGCCGAGGGGATGTTACTCCCCGATGCCTTCAACGTGGCTGCGGTCATTGAGAAGTTGCCTCCTTCGTGGAAGGATTTCAAGAGCTACCTTAAGCATAAGCAAAAGGCTATGTCTCTTGAAGATTTGATTGTCAAGCTTTGTATTGAAGAGGACAATCGAAAGGTGGATCCTAAGCGGAGAGCTATGGATGTCAAGGCCAATTTGATGGAACGTGGTGGTCCATCAAAGAAAAGGCAAAGACCCAACCCGTCGAACAAGGGGATTGTGATTCAAGAACCTAAGTTCAAGGGTGTTTGCTACAATTGTGGCAAAAGTGGACATATGGCAAGTCAATGCAAAAAGCCTAAGAATAAGAATAAAGGCAAAGCAAAGATGGATGCCAACTATGTTGAACCCAATGATGATTGGGAAGATAACTTGTGTGCCGTGGTTTTCGAGGTTCACCATGTTGACAATCCACGTGAATGGTTTGTTGACACGGGCGCGACATGTCATGTGGCTTCAAATAGGAGTGTGTTTGTCTCCTATAAGTCTGTTGAAGGAAGAAAGCTCCATATGGGCAATCAAGCTTCCTCAGATGTGGTTGGAGTGGGCAATGTTGTGCTCAAGCTCACCAGTGGCAAGGATTTGACCTTGAAGGATGTGCTTCATGTCCCAGACATCCGAAAGAACCTTGTTTCGGGCTCTTTACTTGTAAATCATGGATTTAAACTTGTATTTGAGTCTGAAAAGTTTATCTTGTCAAAGTTTGGAAAGTTCCTTGGTAGATGTTATCTAGCCAATGGTCTTTTCAAGTTGAATGTAATGGCACGGCGCCTAGCCGGAAAGAATATCAATAAAGTTGAATCTATTTCTTCTTATTTGATTGAGTGCTCTTCTTTGTGGCATGTAAGATTGCACATGTAATTCTTAATGCGATAAAAAGATTAGTAAATATGAATTTACTAAAAGTGGCTGAATTCAAACAAACTAAATGTGAAGTTTGTTTTGAGGCGAAAATGACAAGAACGCCGTTTAATTCATTCGAGAGGAGCACAAAACCTCTAGAGTTGATACACACGGATTTGTGTGATTTCAAAATGGTGCAAACTAGAGGTGGGAAAAAGTATTTTATTACTTTTATCGATGATTGCACCAGATATTGTTATCTTTACTTGTTGAAAAGTAAAGATGAAGCAATTGATGCCTTTAAAAATTATAAAGAAGAGGCTGAAAATCAATTGAGTACTCGGATCAAGATGATTCGTAGTGATAGAGGTGGAGAGTATGTTGCACCGTTTGAAGAACTATACGCCGCTTCGGGCATTATTCATCAAACAACGGCACCTTACTCACCTCAGTCCAATGGTGTTGCCGAAAGAAAAAATTGGATACTAAAGGAAATGATGAATGCCCTGTTAATAAGTTCGGGGTTACCCCAAAATATGTGGGGTGAAGCTGTCTTGTCAGCTAACTATATCTTGAATAAGATACCTCTTAAAGGGAAAGAGGAGACACCTTATCAGTTGTGGAAAGGTCGAAAACCTTCCTACAAGTATCTAAAGGTGTGGGGTTGTTTAGCAAAGGTCGAAGTACCTTTACCCAAGCAAGTTGCAATTGGACCTAAAACAATCGATTGCATCTTTATAGGGTGCACAAATCGGATAATCCGAATGTGACCGAAGGCACCACTATAGAGTCAAGGAATGCCATATTCTTTGAGCACATCTATCCTTGTAAAGTTAAAGAAGATGTACCGACTATGTCTAGAAAAAGGACATATGAAGAGGCTACTAGTTCTACTCCTATAGAGGAAGAACTGAGACGTAGTCAGAGGGCTAGAGTGGCTAAAAGTTTTGGTCTGGATTTCATCACCTATATGTTGGATGATGAGCCTCGAACCATTAAAGATGCCTTAGCTAGACCCGATGCCTCACTATGGCAAGAAGCCATTAATATTAAGATTGAGTCGATTATGCAAAATCATACTTGGATTTTGGCCGATCTCCCAAAAGGTTGTAAGCCCTTAGGATGCAAGTGGATCCTTAAAAGAAAGTATAAAGCCGATGGTTCGGTTGATAAGTATAAAGCTCGCCTAGTGGCGAAAGGCTTTAAACAAAGGGAGGGAGATGATTTCTTCGATACCTATTCACCTGTGACTAGGATCACGTCCATTAGGGTGCTTATCGCGATTGCTGCTTTGCACAATCTCGAAATTCACCAAATGGATGTGAAGACAACCTTCTTAAATGGAGAGCTAGAAGAAGAAATCTATATGGATCAACCCGAAGGATTTGTAGTACCCGGACAAGAGAGAAAGGTATGCAAATTGGTTAGATCCTTATACGGTCTTAAACAAGCGCCCAAACAGTGGCATGTTCGATTTGACAATGCGATGTTGTCAAATGGATTCAAGTATAATGAATGTGACAAATATGTGTACTACAAAGGCACGTTTGACAATTTTGTGATTGTATGCCTTTATGTAGACGACATGTTGATCATGGGTAGGAATCAACAAGTGATTGTTGATACCAAACGAATGTTGGAGAAGAACTTCGATATGAAAGATATGGGTGTGGCTGATGTGATTCTTGGAATCAAAATCATAAGCAACCTAATGGAATTGTCCTATCACAATCTCATTTCGTTGAGAAAGTGTTAAGGAAATTCAATGCCTATGGTAGTTCACCAGCCAAAACACCGTTAGAGCTCAATGTTCACTTTGTTAAAAACAAAGGTGACCCTGTTGGTCAAGAGGAATATGCAAGGGTCATTGGTAGTCTAATGTATTTGACTAACTGTACTAGACCGGATCTTGCATATGTGGTGAACAAATTGAGCCGGTACACGAGCAATCCCAGTAATGATCACTGGAAAGCTCTTGTGAGAGTTTTGAGATACTTGAAGTATACTCTTAACTTGGGTTTGCATTATACAAGTTTTCCACCTATACTTGAAGGGTACAGTGATGCAAATTGGATCTCTGATTCAAATGACTCCCACTCCACAAGTGGATACGTATTTACGATCGGTGGGGGGGCAGTGTCGTGGAAGTCCATGAAACAAACTTGTATAACTCGTTCCACGATGGAATCCGAGTTCATTGCTTTAGATAAAGCGAGTGAAGAAGCAGAATGGCTTCGACACTTTCTAGATGATGTCCCGTGTTGGAACAAGCATGTGCCGTCAGTGATGATTCACTGTGATAGCCAAGCGGCTATTGGTCGAGCACAAAATAATATGTACAACGGTAAGTCGAGACATATACGTCGTCGACATAATACTATTAGATAATTGATCTCGAATGGTGTGATATCCATTGATTATGTGAAATCAATTGATAACCTTGCGGATCCGCTAACCAAAGGGTTAAATCGAGATCAAATGTGTAAATTGTTAGAGGGAATGGGATTGAAATCCACATTATGAATGAGTGTAGTGGATACCCAACCTAGATGATTGGAGATCCCAAGAACTAGGTTCAATGGGACAACTAAACTACACAAGTTTGAGTGATAACACCGACAAGATAGTGTCTTTTCTAGTGGCGATGCCTTGGAAAATAACTTATCTACCCTTCCCTAAAAGATAGCAAGTGAGGTGTTATGAGCCTGCATGTGGTATAGGTTAAGTTCTAAGTGACTTTTAATGACTCCTGAAAACCTCGTGATGGTTGAGCTAGGCAGGAATGCTCGGAATAGGAGGTCACCTATATAAGTGGAAGTGGGGGCCGCTTCAAATGAACACTTATGAATCCAAAGGGGGTGTCCATGGCCTGTAATGGAACCAAACGTGAGAACGAATAGAGGTTGAAATGTTAATGTTCCAATGTTGTTGTCTCGGTACACACGATGGAGGATTAGTTCAAGGTATTCATACCACTAAGCCGCCAGTGTGCCCGACGGCATTGAAGATGAACGGTTCAAAGCCATAAGCTACCTGTTCAGGTGCACTAACATCTCTCGAAACTGAGTTGGCTATGCATCATGCATTTCGGTATTTCCACTCATGGGGGGATTGTTGGTAATTCGGGTACTTTGTGGTAAATTTCCGATGTGAAATATTTAATTTCATCATAATTAAATATTACCAACATAATCTACGCGAAGAGTAGATGATCGTGGTATATTTGTTTTCTCAAAACCAAATTCCGGTGAGTGAGAAATGAGTCCACGAAGTGACACGGAGTCGACGTGGTGTACACGTTGCATGTGACGTGGCTGATGAGTCAGCCACGTGTTGCAATTGAGTGTGGACAGTTACACCACATTTTGCACATGGGGAGTTACACACATGAGTGTTGAACGCATTTTTCACATGTTGAAATTGCATTCAAAAGTTGTAACGGCTCCATTGATGGCGTCGGTTACTCCGTGTCTCATGCCTTGTAACGGTTCAGCATTGATGCTGAGAGAGGCTCCCCCTGGGTGGACATGTCTATAAATAGGCATGCATTGTGTTGTCTCCGGTCCCCCGAACATCCGACATCAGACAGCTCACTTAGCCAGATACGCTGCAACATTTTCCTCATATTGCTGCATCTTTTTTGTTGTTCTTTTGCAACTTATTTTCGCCTCTGTTCAGTTCGCCGGAGCCTTTGCGATTTGCAACCTTTGGGGACAAACCGCCGTTAGACGAGCACTACGTCGGCGAATTTGTCTTGCGGGAAGAGGGCTTCCTCGACTCGGCTGGGATTTATTTCATTTTATTTCTATTTATTTAATTTCTTTTATTTGTTCTCGTACTAGCAGTACCTGCAGATATAGTTATAAAACTTGCTGTACTAGACATAATTACTTGCAGTGTTTTCAGTTCTTCTTCACAGATCTTGTAACCAACAAACTGTTATAATTTATATAATATTACAACACTTCTTTAGAAGTGTGAGGAAAAGAGTGTGAGGAAAAACAAAATTTGTTGTAGTACCAATCATTTACTATAAGCGCGAATGAATTCGAGCTTAATTCATTTTTTTTTTTCATTTCTTCACATACATGAATTGGTAGGTTATTATCATATACAACCTAACGAATCTTACGGATCCACTCAATATAAAATTGGAAGATTAATTAATTGTTTGATTGGTGGGTTTTAAAATCAGTGAATGGAATGATTCCGAAACCCTTTATTTGGTTGTTGGGTTTCAGTTGGAAGGGAATCAAATGATTTCTCAATATTTGGGTATCTCCATTCCCCACCAATTTGGTGGGTTTCAAAATTCATTCCCAAATCTCATTCCATTTTTTTTATATTTCATATAAATTTATTATTTTTAATACCATCATTAAATTATAATTAAGATAATAATTTAAAAAATATAAAATCTTAAAATATTACAAAAGTTTATTATTATATTAAATAAGAAAAAATATAATTACAATTGATATTAAGCATAATATTCTAAAAATAATAACATAAATCTGTATAATAATAATAATAATATTATATTAATTATAATACTTTATAGTTAAGTAATTCATATATAATTATAAATATATTAATTTATATAATTTATTAAAATAGATTTTTATTTCAAATTCTAATATTTAGATTTATAATTTTGTTTTATTTAAATTATATTTAGTTCAAATTCCATTATTCTTCAATGTGATACCTGAGACTTAAACCAAACAATTTTATTCGAATCTCTAAACCCATACCCATTTCCTCTACTTTCAAACACATACCTATAGTGATTTCGGAGAGTTAAACCAAACGCCCCCTAAATACATATATGAAATTTTTTATTTTTGTGAGATTAAGGGTGTACTGTGTAGCAATTGGTGAAGAATGCGAATTTCAATTCTACAAGATTTACATTCGCGTAATGCGTGAATCAAATATATAGTATTTTATTTTATAATATTAAGATTTGATTAACAAAGTTATATATATCTTAACATTTTTAACAACTCTTTTTAAATATTTTAACATTTTTATTCATTAATAATATTTTTAATAGATTATAATCTGAATCATTTTCCAATTATAAGCCAAACTATACATAAACTTAATAAAAAAAAGTATATCAAACATAAAGTATATGAAATTTGATATAAATATTATCTCATTAAATATATTATATTTATATTATTTAATAAAATACTAAATATAATAAATTAGTGAGATGTAAAATTTTAAAGAAAAAGTGACAAATATAATTTTATTAGATTTTTTTATTATATATATATATATATATATATATATATATGGATGGGATCATATGATAATAAATAAGTATATTAAAAATAAGAATGAATCTCATCCATTAGATCTAATTAAATCAATGGCTTATATTTAATCAAGCAACAATTAAAACGCAATCAAGCAATAAATGATCAAGCTACAACTGAAATACAATCAAGCAACATTGTAATCAAGCAACAACTAAAACACAATCAAGCAACATTGTAAAGGTAATCAAGCGGCTTTATCATTTTTTCACGGGAGAATTTTTATCACCAGATCCAATCCCTAAGAAGAAATGTGAAAGACAGATCATTAACGTGTTTTCTTTCTTTCTTCTTTTATTATTTTTGTTGGTAAAAGGATAATCAAAGACAACGATGATCTTGATGCCTGCATAAAGAATACACAATCAACCATATCTAAAGCCATACATATATACCATGCAATCGTTTGTTTATTTGGAGTATTTTCACCAGAATTGCATCATCACATCTATTGTAAGGAAATTTACTTTTGATATGTCAAACCAACTCAATCAGTTGATTATGTTGAATAGGATCGACTAGATATAAATAGTCAAATAGAGTAATTTCAAGCTTGTAACCTTATATATGTTCAATGAGTTGTAATAGAACTAGGAATCAACTTGCTGATAAGCTCATAATTATACTCACTTATCTATATTTTTCTCCATTGTTTCAAGTGCTTTATTGTATATTTTTAGTTATTATTGTGCATGAGTCTATTTTGGAGGTTGTTATGCCTTTGATGGGTGATTTTTGCAGGTTTTAGGCCTAATTCCCCAAGAAAACCGTTCCGGAAGCAGTGACGTGTAAGAGTAGCAGTGACGAGTTCTTCCACACGAGGGATTCGGGCTATTGACGCATGGAAATGGATGAAGCTTTGAGTTAGTTCTCCAACGCAACTGGAATCGGGTCAATCGGAGTTCGAGAGAGGAAGTTATGGCCAAAACCGTGAGACTGCGCAGACAGATGTTTCTGTGTCGAGAGACAGGATTTGTGTCGACAGAAATGCAGGCAGATGTTTCTGTGTCGACCGACAGGATTTGTGTCGATCGATACGGAGGCCCGAAAAAGCTGTTTTGGGTCTGTTTTGGCAGTTTTTGCTATTTTTACCCAATACTCAAATTAGGTATTTTTCCCCCTCTATAAATATGAACTCTTAGGCACGAAATTACATCTTTTTTTTCTCTGTTTTGCTGAATACATTGGAGTTTTTCAAGACATTGAAGGTTCCTATTTTATTTGTAAGTCAATTAATAATATGTTTCTTTATTTTCTAGTCATGATTTGTGGCTAGAACCCTAAACAGGTTCTAGGGTTATGATTTCTTTTCTGATGCATGTTTAATTGATATCAACTCTCTAAGCATGGATTAATTCTCTGATTTAATTTTATAATCTAGATTAAAAGAAAGACGAGAGGTGAATTGAGATCTAGGTTTATAGTAATAATTGATGAATCGAGAGATGAAAATTATTAACAGGAATAGAGAATTAATTGTGTTTGTTTTCTGTCCAACCAAGAAGAAACCTACATAGGAATAATTAGATAATTATGAGATTGATTAATTTGGTGTTCTTGAGACCGAGAGGAGATAGTCACTAATTAATAATCTAGGATTTAATTGCCTGACCAAGGAATTTAATCCACAAAATCTATGTTTTCCCCATTGCTGAGTTGATTGATATTTGCATGTTGATGATTAGATAATCTGCCCTAGGATCTGTGCTCTCTTTAATTGTTTTCAAAACCCTTTATTTTCTGCATTGTTATCTTTCAATTCCAACAAAATCCCTTTTCAAATTCCCTCAAACATCTATGATTTATTAATTATAGCTAGTACTTTAGATCTGATGGATTGAGGCTGTATATTTATTTTTATTGTTATTTTCTGCTTTTATTTCGTATTTAGTTTGTTAATTTTGGTTTTTGGTGTTTGATTTTTGTGTTTGTTCCTGTTCAGTTTTTCTGGTTTTCGGCCTCTGTTTCGACCGACAGAATCTCTGTCGACCGAAATAGGTGCAGGAAACACCAGTGTCGATCGACAGCCTCTCTATCGATCGACACAGTGTCTGATTTTCTATTTTTCGTTGTTTTTGTTGCAGGTTTATGAACACAAGGGCCCAGGGCAAGCCACTCGAGATTTTTGACCCAGAAAATGAGGCCACCGTCAGGAAAAGGAAAGGAAAAGCCAAACAAAGCACAAGCACAGTCATGGATGAGATGCCACCTTTGGAGGATTCCGAGACACAGCTCATCACTCAAGAGAATGCCGTCTTACTTGTCCAAGAAGTCAATCAGATGAAGGACGTCATCAAGCAACTCATGGCAGAAAGGGAAGCTGACAGGCGCGAGGCCGAAAGAAGAGAGAGAGAAAGGCGCCGTCCAGACGACTCCGATGATGAGGATCCAAATGCGATCGCCAAGAAGTACAGACCGCAGCCCGGGAATGAGGGATTTGTTATTGGCATCACCGCCAATAACTTTGAACTCAAGACCGGCTTGATTCAGATGGTTCAGCAGAACCAATTTGGGGGCCGAGCAGTGGATGATCCGTACACTCACCTCAGGATGTTCGTGGAGGTGTGTGATACCATCAAGCAAGAAGGAGTTACCCAGGATGTGATCCGTCTATGCTTGTTCCCCTTCTCACTTAGGGATCAGGCTAGGACGTGGTTTACAGCCCTGGACTGCAGCAACATCCGTACATGGGCCGATCTCAGAGCCGAGTTCCTCGCCGCCTTCTTCCCACCTTCAGTCATCATTCAGAAAAAGATGGAGATCTTGCAGTTCCACCAGAGGATGGATGAGACTCTTTTTGAGGGATGGACCAGGTTCAATGAGCTGCTGCGAAGTTGCCCGGGCCATGGAGTGGTCACCGAGGAGCAGGCTCATATCTTCTATAGAGGGTTGACTGAGGAAAGCCAAAAGTCAGTGGACTACGCAGCTGGTGGATCATTGATGAGCAAGTCACCAGAGAAGGCCCTGAAGCTGTTAAAAAAGATGGCCCTGCATGATCAACAATAGGGGAATCCAAGGAGGCCATAGATCCGAGCTGTTGAGACAAAGGAGGATGATGCATTGAAGAAAGAGGTAGAGAAGCTCAAGGGGGAGGTTGAAAAACTAACTACTTCTGCTTCTGTTTCTGCTGCACAGGTTGACCCTATCGCCGACGTGAATTACATGAATTGTGGTGGCTACCAGAATCAGTACCGGCAAGGGGGATACCAACACTACCATCCTAGACCTCATCCAGGCTTCTCCTACTCTCAGCCTGAAGCTGCCGAACAACCACCTCCTAATTTTGATGTGCAGAATGGCGAGATTGTGGAGAAGAAGAATGAGAGCCTTGACGAGGTGCTCAAGAACTTTATCAAAGCCTCAGATTACCGAGTTGGGAAGGTCGAGAAAGAGGTGGCAGGACTGAATACCAAGGTGGATCTGCTCGGCAAGCACGTCAAGATCATTGAGACTCAAGTGAGCCAAATTACTACCACTATCGGGATGCAACATACTCCAGGACAGCTGCCTAGCACCACCGAGACAAATCCCAAGAACCAAAAAGAGTGCAAAGCTGTGGAGCTGAGGTCCGGAAAGAGATATACAGGTCCGAGCATGCCCCAAAGCAAGTTTGGGGGGGAAGAAGAAGCAGACCCAGCAGTTCCGGCCTCTGTTTCGATCGACAGGATTCCTGTCGATCGACACAGAGGCCTAGAAGAGGTAGTCGACACCGATTCAGAAGAAGAGATCGACGGAGCTGCAGAGGGTGTGTCGACCGACACACCCCCTGTCGATCGACAGGCAGTCCAGACTCCAGGCCAGTCGACACATCAGCACTCTCAGCAGCATTCCTCCACTTCCAAGGCTGCCAAGACACCTCCAATGCCGTTTCCTCAGAGATTCGCCAAGCAAAGGAGGATTCCAAGTTCTCGCGCTTTGTCGAGAACTTGAAGAAGGTAAGTATTAATTTACCACTGATTGAAGCTCTCTCTGAAATTCCAGGTTACATGCGCTATCTCCGGAAGCTGATGAGCGAAAAGAAACATTTTGTGGAGAATGCAACTGTCAAGCTTCATGAGCAATGCAGCATGGTGCTCCAAAAGAAGGTTCCAATCAAGACGAGCGACCCAGGATGCTTCACCATCCCGGTGGAGATTGGGGGGATCTCATTCGAGAAGGTGTTGTGTGACACCGGAGCCAGCATCAACCTCATGCCCTACTCCATCTTTCAACGCCTCAAGATTGGGGAACTGAGGCCGACTACTATTACTCTGCAGATGGCGGACCGATCTGTGTCCCGCCCAAAAGGTATCATTGAGGATGTTCTCATTCGTGTGGGTCATCTAATTTTTCCTGCATATTTTGTAGTCTTGGACATGAAAGAGGATGGAAGCACACCACTGATCCTGGGTAGGGAATTCCTTGACACAAGTGCTGCTCTGATTGATTGCCGCGGAGGAGAGATCACCCTCCGAGCCAATGAAGAAAAGATTACCTTTAAGCTTGACAGAAGCCGGCATGAATCTGAATGCTTCAAGATCACTTTTAGAGATGAGGCTAATGATGAGGATGAAGAAGATGATGAGGGACTGACTGAAGAAATCAAAGAAGATCGCGCCGCTCAGAGATGGGAGCGAGGGAACGAGACGGCAAAATTGTCAATTACACCGTGATGGAGATCCTGGTGGGCTGATATTAGAGAATTAATTGAAGATTAATTTAATTTTCGAATTTTTAGTTTAATTTATTTAATTATTTTGGGCCAACATGTTTGGGCCTTATTTAAGTTAATTTTCGAATTTATGCCCTTTTAATTATTTAAAATAGTTTCCTTATTAGTTTAGGGTTTGAGTTGCCTATATATAGGCCTTGTATTGAACAATTTGAGGCAGTTTTCAGTTTAATAAAATTTGTGAGGTTTTTCTCCTTTATTATGAAAGCTCAATTTTTGAATTTTTGTGGCTTCCTTGAAATTCGAATTCGACTTATCAAACGGAATTCCGCAGCCGTTTGTGGCGTCTTTGCTATATCCTTCAATTGTGATCCGGGTTGCTTTTTTGAGTCGTAGGGGCTCGTTCGCGTTCTTGCCTACGATTCTCTAAGGGTCGAGTCATAGGCGTTGGATTTTCCCATCGTATCTGTTCGAGTCGTTTCCGTGTGCGTCCTTCCGTCATCGATTCTGGGCTACGATCTGAACCTTCCTGGTGAGGATTGTATCACACCGTCTCAACCCGAGCTCACTACTGTCATCCAAGACCGGTGGGTTTTTATGGTGGACTCAAAAGGAAGGCGAGTGCGATCTAGCTCGCCCTGGTTCTGAACTGAGGTATCGTCGAGCTACGACGTTAACTAAAGCACTTGTTGGGAGGTAACCCAACTGTTATTTGTTTTTACTTCAATTCCTTTCAATTTTCGTATTTTTTTTTAATTTTCTGCCTTTACCTTGTTTTTGGTTTTGTTGCTCAATTTAAAAAAAAAAAGTTTTTAGAGGAATTACCTCTGTTTCGATCGACAGACCGGCTGTCGATCGACACAGAGGCATGGTGCACGGAGAACACTTCGATCGACCACAACAGGAGTCGACGGAAGGCTCTGTATCGATCGACAGGCTCCCTATCGATCGACAAAGAGTGCCAGAAGCACCAAATCTTCGTCGCGCAGCGCTGATTTCCTCGGGTGGATAAAAACATCGATGTCTGAGATCAACAGTCCGGTACAGTTCTGTTTCTTGTCTGATTTTCAAACTCTTTCT
>JAPKLW010002688.1:35575-71443 GCA_026898455.1 Plectranthus barbatus | reverse complement strand
GTATCATAATTACTATAATGTTTTATAATGATATCATAATTATATAATTATATTAAGATTATTAATATATAATTTAAAATTATATATATGTATAATTATTATAATATATTTGCTAATATTAATAAAATATAATTATAATAATATTTTATATTATAATTAAGATTATATAATAATATATTTATATATTAATTATAATTTTATATAACATCATAATTAATATAATATTTCATAGAAATATTATTATTATTATATTTTTAATTACTAATCTAATATTATTATCTTAATACTAATATTATAGGAATTAAAAATTAAAATATAAAAAACAAATTTAGGCATAAAATTTGGGAATGGAATCAAACCCACCAAATTATGGGGGAATGGGGATTCCCAAGTTTTTGGGAATCAACTCATTCCCACGGGAATGATACCCGATAACCAAACGGTGGATTTCGGAATCATTCCATTCCCCGATTCCGAAACCCACCAACCAAACACCCCCTGAGTCTTCAAGGAGTTCCTAGGCGAGTGCCACAGCTGACTGGAGGACGTAGGTGCTATTGGACTTTGTATAGATTGTAAGGAGGCTTGTATTAACTTAGTGAATTATCCAGACCTTGGGTCTGAAGAGTGGATGTAGGATATTGAGATTCGAACCACTATAAGTCCTGTGTGTTCTTTACATCTTTCTTTACTTACTGCTCTGTTTTTCAGTTTCACAAACTAACTTTGAAACCTTCAATACTTCTAAGTATCTAAGAGTATATACTTTGAAACTGACTTAACCAGGATAAGACTGAACTTAAGTCTTTCAAACACACAAAACCGACTATACTTTGTTTTAGTTAAACTAGTGCAACTATCTACTTACTTCCATTGCTTATACATTACCTTCCGTTGCACACTTTTGTATTCTGATTTTGGGACCAACAAGTGGTATCATGCGCCAAGGTTCTAACAGACTAAGGTTGTGTTGAGTCACTTAGGACCATATCTCTGTTTTCTGCTCTTAGTTATGTTTGTGTGTTGTTAAGCTTAGGTATGCAGAGATGGCTCAGATTTCGAGGCCTCAAAAGCCTAACCAAGCTGACAGATTTTCCGGACAGACGTCCACTTCAAAGTAAGCGCTCACACCTTCCTACCAGAAAAAGGAGGAAGAGAGCTCAATTGAAGACCTTAAAGAGCAAATGAGGAAGCTGACCAAACTTCTTGAGAAAGCTAGAGCCAAGAAGGAACTGAAGTCCAGTGAAAGACCTCCAAAGGCATGCTTTGAGTGCAACTCTACAGACCACCTCAAGTATGAGTGCCCACTGGTTTCCAAAGAGGAAATGGAGCGCTTGAAGAGGGTGTTCGAGAAGAAAGCTTCCTAAGCAGTTGCAAAGGCCATGCTCTCCAGAACTGAGATGTCGGATATCCCAGATAATGATGATGGCTACTACACATCAAAAGATGAGGCAGTGGAAGAAGCCTTCATGGTGCTGATGGCCAAGCTGGCAGAAGAGGAAGAAACTGAAGCAGAGTCTACAATCCAAGTAAATCTCCCTAACTCAGTTTCTATTCCTATAGCATGCATAGAAGACAACTTTGAATCTTATTTCTCAGAAACAGAGGATGATACATTAGAGCTTTTAAATAGAGAATTCGCTAAATTCTATGAATTAAAAAATGTCTTGGCTGGTGAAAATGCTCTATTGAAACCGAAGGTTTCAAAACTGACTGAGGAGATCCAAGGATCAAAGCCAGTAAGTGAAGAACTAGCCAAACTTAAATAAGAGCCTTCTGTTTTACTTGAATATTTTAAATCTATATCTGAAGAATGCGAGTCTCAAAAACTGAAAATTGCTAGTGATCAAAAACTTATTTGTTCACTTTATTCTAGCACTAACAAAGTTTCAGAAGCTCTAAGTTTACAAAGACAGGCCTCTGATAAATAAGGTTTAGGATTCTCAGAAAATAATTTTAGCAATCATGCATCTACTTCTGAAACTAGAAATATCTCGAATCATCATTTTTGAAAGAATTCTAGTTTAGAAGTAAAGCTGTTAGGCAAAAGAGTAGTCAGTATGGACAAAAACTCCTTAGTGGCCAATCAGGATAGAAGGGGATAGTCAGTTTCAAAACTGATCTCAATGCCCAAGTTCAGAAACGGTTTGACTTACAAGTCGAACAAACTTGAGATGAAGCCCATAATGCCTAGGAAGTGGGATAAGCAGAACGTTCATAATGCAAGGAAACCCACTTCAACAACTAAAACTGGACTTTATAGAAAGTTATTTTCATTTTCGGATTCTAGAAATCCGAGGTTCCCAACTCATAATTCGTATGAGAGGAGAACTTATTCATACAGGAGGAACAACTATACGAGGTGTGAGTCCAATCATCTTTCTATTTTAAGGACTAGGAAGATTGTACACTCCAGACTCAACTTCCGAGAACCTAACAGAAACTCAGTTTGTAGCAGTCAGTTTCTAGAAACTTAGTTTCTCACAAGGTTTCACACACTTACTACCTTCCTTCAAACATGAATAGAAATTGCATCAATTATTTGAAGAGGAAGAGAAAAGGTAGAAGATTTTGCGACACCTAGGTTTAAGGTGAAGCAAGTATGGATTCCCAAAGGCTGGATCCATAAGACTAACCCTGCAGGACCCGCGGAAACACAGGTACCTTTGTCTAACCTTATCTATTTTGCAGGCACAGGGTCACCAAGGTCAATCTAAAAAGAAGAAAAGAGCTTGGATGTTAGACAATGGATGTTCAGCTCACATGCCCGGTGACAGTAATCTTCTCTCAAAACTGAGAATGACAAGAGGACCACTTGTCAGTTTTGGAGATGACTTAAAAGGCAGTGTAACTGGCAAAGGATGCTTGGAATGCAATGGAGTCATCATCAACAATGTATCCTTAGTCACCAATCTCCACTACAACTTGCTGAGTGTGAGTTAACTTATCCAATCTGGATATGAGGTGACATTTTCCGAAGAAAAATGTTGGATTAATGACAAAGACTCCAAGGAGACTGTGCTGAAAGGTGTGAAGAAAGGAAGTCTCTACTATGTGGATTGGGAGAGCGGAAAGCCTGACATGTGCCTTTTGCATCAAGCTCATCCCAAGAAGGAGTCAGCTGGCTACGGCAAAAGAGACTTAGCCTTCTGAATTTTCAGTCAATCAGACATCTTGCCAAGCACAAACTTGTGGAAGGCCTACCACAAGTCAGTTTCAAGAAGGAAGAAGGTGTCTGCAGAGCAGACAAGATGGGAAAGCAAACCAGAGCATCATTCAAAAATCAAACCATCACAGCAAGCACATGCAGGATCCTCAAGCTACTACATATGGATCAATTTGGACCAGTCAAGCCGCCAACCATTGGAGGAAAAAGATTCACCCTGGTTGTAGTAGACGACTACTCCAGATATACTTGGGTCAGGCTGCGACAACCAAGGATGAAGTACAAATTCAACTTCCAGAGCTCATCCTTCAAGTGCAAGACAGCAAAGGAGTCACCGTAAAAAATCAGATCTGACAACGGGACTGAGTTTTGCAACGGTCCCCTAAAGGATTTCTGCGCTGATACTGGCAATGCTCATGAGAAGTCAGCTCCTAGGACGCCTCAGCAGAATGGACTTGCTGAACGGAGAAACAGAACACTCAAGGAGGCAGTCAAGACCATGCTTGTCGAAGCATACTTAAAAGAAGGTTACTAGGGAGAAGCCTTGATGACGACATGCTATACTCAGAACATGAGCGCCATCAATAGCCGCCATCACAAAAACCCGTACGAAGTCTTCAATGGTCGTAAGCCTTCTATAGCTCATCTTCGTGCTTTTGGTTCATCATGTTACATCCATAACAATGGGAAGTCAAAACTGAATACTTTTCAATCCCAAGGCAGATGAAGGAGTGTTCCTTGGATATGGACATCCTTCATACTAGGGATACAGAGTACTCCACAAGACAACCAGACTTGTGGAAGTAACATGCTATGTTGTTTTTTATGAGTCTATTTTAGTGCGCAGAACCTTGAAAGAACTGGAACTTGGTGATCTTGCTCTTAACAATGGGTGTGAGAAATAGAGTGCTGATAAAGAAGATCAAAGTCAAGTTTCTCAGACAAAATCTGTAGATGATCACACAAGTGTTCCAGATGAAGAGACCACTACTGCAGTCAACCTTACAAAAGCTTTTGGATCATTGTCGATGCACTCAAGCATTGATCAAGGGGAACTTCAGGAAATCAAAATAGAGCTCAGTTTGAGGGTCAAACTGGAACAGAGTCCCCAACTCAAACTGACCTTCATGAAGATGAAAGTGCCCATCCTGAAGATGTTCAACCAACTGTGCTTCAAGGAAATCAGAGAAACTAGGATATGGAAGTCATTACTGGAGAAAGAGATCCCAGTAAAAATGATCAATTTCAAGTTCTAGTATCGGGAGCAGATGATACTGAGTATCCTGGAGATTTTGTCCAACCCATTGAAGTTACCCAGCTATAGAAGCCGAAATGGTTAAGAAACCACCCTGAAGAAGTCGTGCTGGATAGTATCGCCAACTCAGTTTGCACGAGACAATGAAGTGCTTTATTAACTTGTTTTATATCTCAGGAGTCAGAGCCAACGAAAATTGGAGATGCTCTGAAGTCAACTGGCTGGATCAACGCAATGCAAGAAGAGCTTGCTGAATTCAAGAGAAATGAGGTTTGGTACTTAGTAGATAGACCAACTCATCAGTCAGTTATCGGCACCAAATGGGTCTTCAAGAATAAGAGAGACGAATCTGGGAGCATCGTGAGGAATAAACCAAGGCTGGTAGCAAAAGGATATACTCAATGTGAATGAATTGATTTCAATGGAACTTTTGCTCCAGTGGCCAGACTTGAAGTAATTCGCCTATTTCTCGCCTATGCTGCGTACATAAACTTTAAAGTTTTTCAGATGAATGTGAAGAGTCTTTCTGAATGGGGAGCTAAAAGAAGAAGTATATTTGGAATAGCCACCTGGCTTTGAAGAAGGAAACCACGTTTACAAACTGAGGAAGACTCTTTATGGGTTGAAACTGGCACCCAGAGCTTGGTATAAGACCTTGTCTCAGTTTCTCCTCACGAATGGTTTTCAGAAAGGCAAAATCGACACCACTCTGTTCAGAATTAAGGATGGATCAGACATCCTCTAGGTGTAGATCTACGTCAACGACATCATATTTGGATGCAGAAACTTGAAGATGTGTGAAAAGTTTGTCAAACTAATGCAAAGAAACTTCCAGATGAGCATGATGGGCAAACTGACTTATTTTTTAGGTCTTCCAGTCATTCAGTCAGAAGGTGAAATCTTCATCAACTAGAAGAAATATACCAATGACTTGATCAGCAAGTTTTGTCCTGAGAAGACCAAGCCCTTGAGGATTCCAATGAGCTCGAGTGCTCAGATCAACCTTGAGGAAGAAGGAGAGGCAGTCAACCTAACAACATGCAGAGGCATTATTGGGTCACTCCAGTATTTAACAGCAAGTAGGCCAGACATCTCCTACTCAGTTGGTGTATGTGCGAGATTTCAAGCCAATCCAAAGAAGTCGCACATGGAAGCTGCCAGAAGAATAGTCAAATACCTCAAAGGGACAGAGTCATTAGGTATTTATTACCCAAAATATGATGAACTGACTCTCAATGCTTATTCAAAGTCAGATTTTTGAGGATGCAGAATCGACAGAAAGAGCACAAGCGAAACATGTTAGTTCCTAGGCCACAAGCTTGTCAACTGGTTCAGCAAGAAGCAACACTCAGTAGCCACGTCTACAACTGAAGCAGAGTATGTTGCTGCAGCAAGCTGTTGTGCTCAAGTGTTTTGGATCAAGCAACAAATGTTTGACTATGATATAAAAACTGGTTGCGTTCCAATCTATTGTGATAATAGCAGTGCAATGTGCATCACAAAGAAGCCAGTTCATTATTCTAGAACAAAACACATTGACATAAGGCATCACTTTATCAAAGATCATGTCTAGAAAAATGATGTGTCCGTTGAGTACATCTGAACTGAAGATCAATTGGTTGATATCTTCACCAAACCACTCCCAGAGACCTGATTCAAGGAACTCTGCATCAAACTTGGTCTACTGGAGATTGATGAAGTCCTTGTTGAAGAGGAATGATGCTGAATAAAACTGAGTCCAATCTCTCAGTTTTCATAAACTCCATGCGCAGTGAAGACTTCTCCATGGCATCCAAAGAAGTAGAATCACACCTTCATTCAAGCTTCGAACTGACTTGATGAAGAGAAACCAAGTTTTGGTTTTCATACTTAGAAGAATTCTGAAGGACGGATGCAGATTTAAACGGAGTTCCAACTTTAAGTTTAGAAACTGATTCTTAGTCAGTCTGGAATTTTGAAAGGTGGGATTTCGAATTCCAAAGGAAATCGTTGCAGTTACATCGCTATTAATGCGTATGTTGCATTGATGAATCATATTTTGACATGTGGAATAATGCTCCTTCCCACGTTGCTCCAATCAAATTTGAAATGTGCATCGCGAGGCAACGTATCTCAATCATCGCCGAAGATCACGAAATCGAAAGGTTACAAGGTACACCTACCTCATTTAAATGATCTTTCTTTCTGCTATAAATAGGGTTCATTTGTTTTCTCAAAGAAACAAAAACTTCTCTCCAATCTCTATTGTCGAACCCTTCCTTCTAAGTTTATACTTCTTCTACAACCAAAATTTTCCCTTAGATCTGGAAAAATGGTGATAGAGCCCAAACCTCCAGACATCATCTCACCACCCTTTTGGGTGCGGTCAAAGAGGAGGAAAAGAAGTATGGGAGGTGCAGAAGACATCTGAAGCGTGAGCATAGAAGCCCAGAGATACAAGACAAACAGTGGGGGTGGTCTCCTTGCTCATCTCAGTTGCAAAACCAGAGAAGGAGTACCCCACACGTCTTGTCACAGCTGCTGGATCATGATTGCCTTAGGCATCTCCAACAGATCTCCGAGTACGGAGCTGCTAGAGCCAGTAAGGGAAGAGGAATGTTAGTTTGTACGCCAGAGTGCACACACTCCCTCAAGAGACGTTGAGATGAAATTCAAGCTTCACGTATGACAAGGAGCACATCGCAATGGCTCAACAGCTTCATAGTCCTAGAACTCCTAGAAGACGAGGCTCCAAGAACTGCTTCAACTGTCCTTCTTGGATGAGGAGTTCAAAACAGGACTACAGTAGCAGCCTAGTATAGACTTATAATAGTTCTGTAATTGGTTCTTTTTTGTTAGTTGATCCATGTACATGAAATGAAAATTATTAAAGGGTAAACTGACTTATTGATGACAATCTCTTTTTGTCCAACAAAGGTCTTCGTTCTTCAAATGCTGAACTTACACAATCCAGTGTAATCAGCAGGCTTCTGACTCTCTCTCCCCTTCTTAAGATTTAATTGCTCTACACTGACAAAAAAAATCAATTGAGCAATATCTCTCCAAGTTTATAAGGATAAGATCTTAAGTAAAAAGCCCAAGTTGAGGGGAACTTTTCTGAGTTTATGCGACACATTTTCAAAACTGTAAAAACTCTAAAGTTATCCTCACCTCATCGGCTTAGGTTCCAAATGGCTTTGACCACACCAAAAAGGGGGAAATTGTTAGGATTCTTTTTAAAGAATTCATTCCTTAATTTTTGATGTTTTGGTGGGTCAAAGATTGTAAGCCATCTTAGTCAGCTTTTCCAGTTTCTAGAGTTCTAAACTGTAATATTTGTATAGGATCAAATTGAGTTGTAATAACTTAGGCTGAAGACTGAGAAAATGACCTAAAACTATGTTGGAGCACTCAGTTTAAGGTCCTTCCATACTAACTAGGAGAAGTCAGTATGAGGGTTTTCCCGAACTGACTAAGGAGAAGTCAGTTCAAGGGATTTCCATACTGATAAGGAGAAATCAGTATGAGGGTATTTTCCATACTGACTATGGTTAGTCAGTATGAAGGTTTACCATACTGACCCTGGGAAGTCAGTATGAGGGCAAAGTTGTACTGACCTTTAATAGTAAGTATCAGAGCCTCTACCTTTAAAGAATGAGCATTTCGAAAGATATCGAAGCTCAGTCAGACTCAAGCATTCATACATGCCCAAGTCAGTATGAGGTTATCTAAATTGGGATTACTCGAGCTGAAAAGAATTCTGACATAAAGTTAGTGTAATGTACACTAACGCTGCAGAGCAGAGCAGAAAGGAGACCTAAGGCATGGGCTACGATTGGACAATATAATCCATGAGTCTAACATCTGGATTTATGAGTCTAACGAATATAAATTCAAATTGTCATAAGTCTTCCTCTATATAAAGGCCAACCCTCCCAACCTTAACAGGTTACCTGAACAGAATTCAAAATCTGATAGTCTAGAGAAGACAAATGGCAATCTTTCAGGCCATCTCTCTGCCAAAGTCTCAGAGTTTCCATGTTTTCTAACACGAGACTTGAGTCTCCGACTCAAGTTACCCACCGTGCTAACTTCTCCTAACACAATGCTGAAGCATTAAGCTGAAGCTCTTCTTGGAAAATATATCCTTTTGAGATATATTCATAGCAGTCAGTTTCCTAGTTTGGGATTCTGATTCTCACGGGCGTATGCCAACCACCTGAGTTCTGGAAAGAACAAGTAAACATCTAACCACCGGGAAGGAGGCTGCGGGGTGCGCCCCACTTCAACCTGAAGACTGAGTCTGCAAGGAGTTCTTAGGTGAGTGCCAGAGCTGACTGGAGGACGGAGGTGCCATCGGACTGTGTATAGATCGTAAGGAGGCTTGTATTAACTCGGTGAATTATCCGAACCTTGGGTCTGAAGAGTGGATGTAGGATATTGAGATCTGAACCACTATAAGTCCTGTGTGTTTTTTACAGCTTTATTTACTTACTGATTTGTTTTTCTGTTACACAAACTGACTTTTAAACCTTCAATACTTTTAAGTATTGAAGAGCATATACTGTGAAACTGACTTAACCAGGACAGGACTATGCTTAAGTCTTTCAAACACACAAAACTGACTATACTTTGTTTTAGTTAAACAAGTGCAACTGTCTACTTACTTCCGCTGCATATACATTACCTTCCGCTGCACAGTTTTGTACTCCGATTTTGGGCCCAACACTATGTGAATCTACCAGTACACTGGGCTTTCCTAATGGAATCGCTTCATAATTGCTAAGCTCATGGAGAACTCGTTACTGAGGTATTCACCACCACGATCCGATCGTAGTGTTTTGATAGTCTTACCTAGCTTCTTCTCTACTTTTTTCTTTAATTCTTTGAATTTCTAAAAGCATTTAGACTTGTAGCGAAACAAATAGACATATTCAAACCTTGAGTAAACGTCAATGAATGTAACGAAATACTCATAACCTCCAAGAGCTTGCGTGGATATTGGTGCACATAAGTCAGAATGGATCAATTCGAATACATCCTCTGCTCTTGATTGACTTGCCTTAAATGGCCAGATCGTAATCTTAACCTCTATAAAGGATTCACAGACTTGATGAGGTACCGCTTGGAATGAATCCAAGACACCATCATCCGCTAATATCTTGATCCTCTTTAGACTGATGTGATCTAGTCTCAAGTGCCAGAGATATGTTTGATCGTTATCAGTTGAAAACTTTCTCTTTAAATGATTATTATTTTTGGATAATTTTGATGCAACATTTACGGAATATTTATGCAATCATTTTATGATATAAAGAGAGTGAACCAGTTTGCCAAGACAAATCACACCGTTATTACCAATGATAGAAACACCACTATAAAAAAATAACTGAAAATATATCATTAAATAACTTGGAAACTATATTTAAGTTCCGTCAAAACACCGGCACATATAAAACATCTCTTAAAACCAAAATACTATTTTCAAAGCATAAAGTAAAATCTCCAATGGCTACTATTGAGACTTGCTCTCTGCTGCCCATTGAGATGATAACCTCGTCATGTTTCTGATGTTTTGTTGGCACGAACCACTGCAAAGTATAACAAACATGATCAGTTTCTCCAGTATCCACTACCCAAGAATAGGTAGAAACTTATGGTAAACATGTTTCCATTATAATGAACATGACGTACCTTGTCCTTCTGTGCCAGACACTGGACAATTTACTCTTCCGCTTCTCCTGCGTTTATATGTTTTGGTAATGACCCTTGCCTTATCAACTTCTTCTAACCTTTCAATCACTTCATTAGCCTCGACCATTGCCTCATCAAATCCCATGATATGATGTCAGATTGTTCCGCTATCAAACTTCTGAGTAACCCATCCAGAGTAAATTCTTGCCTTCCAACAACAGTCTTGACAAAGTCGTCCAAAGATTCAGACAGAGAGTTTAGGATTATGTTTGTTGCACCGTAGTGTCAACACATCCACCTCTCAGCATGTACTTGTCCATGATGCTACTCGTGATCATAACATGCAGTGTCACCGAACTACCCTCAGTCATTTTCTTGCAAACGAGATCCTTCAAAAGATCATAACCGATAGTTCGTTCCACATTTCCATATACTGGTACAAGATCTTTCTATATCTCAACAGTACTACAAAAGCTTCTATACTTGAGCTTTAACTCACTAGGCAGACTGCTCATGATGATGACATCATCGAAATCATCAGAAGCTACCCATGTGTCATAGAATTGCTGCTCAAGCTCAGAAACTTCCAAATACCGAGGGACCAGTGATTCCATAGAAAGTATATACGCATGATCCTCAAACCAGAAGAATGAATTTCACCAAAAAAGAATGAATCCAAGCTCTCATTCTTGGTTTTATTATGAAAAAACAGAATAAAATTAAGTCAAAGCTCTTAGTTTTTGATCTCTAGAAGAAATCGGACAAAGGGATATTAAACTTGCCACCTCAACAAAGTAGCTTGTAGATGTTTAACAGCTTATTCAAATCTCATTCGGGGCCAACTTGAAGAGTCGGGACATTTTAAATCCTAGGGGATCAAAATCGTGAAGAACAAGAAGTGTTTTTGCCTATATATAGAAGAGCCTTGGAAGCATTCAAGGTATATTATTGACATGTATCCCTTATTTTACCCCTCAATATCTCCAAAATACTACTCCCAAAAGCCTTATCTCTCTTATATCTTGAACTCCATATGGGTCACCTCACCAATTCCCCAAAGTGCAATCAAGATGCCTACGAGCAAAGAGATCGTGTTGCTGCTCAATGCGAAGAAAAGATCATCATCCTCATAAGGATCCTGTATGAGATGATCTTCCCACTACTTGGTTCCTCGCTTGCAGCGAGGGTTTTTACCTCAGAACCGAAAGGACATAGGAAATCCCTACCATCAGGCCATGACTTCTTCGTAATAAAGCCTATGATGGATTGTTAGGTGGGTCTGAGGAGGATCTTCCGTACAAAATATGGAGCGGAAGACTCCTCGTTCGTCAGGTTTTGACCACCATTCTTCGGCGTTGTCATGCAATGACAAGAAACCAGACAACCATCTTCTTCCCATCTCCCTAGCACGTGTTGATGGGGATATAGAAGGAGGAGATGAGGAGGATCAACAAGAAGCAAGGTGGCTCTCGTTGAACATTATCTACACTTATTTCTGGTCCTATTTTCCTTCCTACTGGAGCTAACAGCTGCTGGACCTTGGGTAACAAACTCTTCTCTAGGGAATGTTGTGACATTCTCTTCTCTACGAACATCTAGGGGAAAAAGATCTTGCATAGTGAGCTATTGCAGATAGGATAAAGATCTTGAGAATGTTGTGACATTCTCTTCTCTAGGGACATCCAGGGGAAAAAGATCTTGCATAGTGAGCTATTGTAGATAGGATAAATCTTGAAGAAAGCTTAATCCTATATGAGCTCCACTATAGAATCAAGTGGTGAGACTTGATTTTGCAAGATGTAGGCGAAGCTGAAAGGTCTTGGATAATCTCCTTCTAGAGATGACAAGACCCTGCGCAAGTTGAAGCTGATGCGCAGGATTGTACCTTGTATTTACTACTTTCAATAAGTTGTAAACAAATCAATGAAATATGAAATTTTGCCTAGTTTGTAGACACTATCCTGTTGTCTCAAAATATTTCGCCTCAAATGAGTGGTTCTACACTCCTAAGTGTAACCAGTTTTTATTTCTCCATTGAACTTAATCGAGAAATATCTCTCTAATTTAAGGGGAAGATTCATAGGAAAGGCTGAGTAGTTCAGTTTTTTAGTTCTCGAGTATTAGCCTTGTTAGAAGTATCTTTGTAAACTCGACAAACTGACTTATCTACAAGCTTAGTGGTGATTTTGACAACATCAAAAAAGGGAAAGTTGTTGGGAATTTAGGATAGAAATTCCTTTACCTATGTTTTGATGTGTCGAACATGTATAGAAACCACATTAGGAAATGTCTCTAGCTTAGATTAGTTGTACAAACTTGTAATATGCACTTGAGATGTTTATCAGGTTGTAAAAGCTGATCAAGACAAATTGGGCTTTGATGACGGTGAAATTGCAACACTATCTCACATTAAATTTATCAATCCAGGTTCTTTCAATTCGCTCAAGTGAACGTCATTTACTCGTTTTGAAGATATTTATAGCTAGGCAAACACAAGTCGTTGAGATTTTCTATTAACTAGGCAAAATCGTAATCTATCCTAAACAATAACAAACACATCAATCATAACCATCATTAATCAATTATCAAACTAAAGATTTGACAATCAATCAATTTCACCAAGGTAGGTAGAAGAAGTACCAAGTATAGCAATGAGATAAGAGTGAATGTTGAATGAATATCAAATGTGTGCAAATTCGACCAAATCGTGATGTAAACCAATTTTAATCCCTAGGAGATTGAGTAATCGACCCTACACTCGCTAACCCCTTGTCACGATGAGCTAACAGTTGATGAAACTAAGACTTGCAAACAGCTACGTTATTAAGCTCTAGACCACTCCAAATACAACGTCAATTATAGCCCTACGATCTAGCACCGCACAGGGATTGGAACTAAAATTGTATGAATCTACACTATTCACGACGATTCCGCCCACGTGTTGGCTGCAGCGTTCACGTCAACTACCTCAAAAGCTGGCTATTACCTACACCTAAGAGGTAAGGAACAAGTTCTAGTGCAATCCAAGCTCTCAAAGGAAAGTAAACAATTATCAATCTCATCTCAACACATTATCCATTCAATCAACATTCACAATAGAAATTAGTTCCTCATACCTTCAATTCTGTACAATACAATAGAGAAAGTAATAGAATCCATTACAAAATTGATAGGTCTAGAGTTGATCTTCCTCAATTGCCTTCCTTGGACTCAATCTACCTCACGATCTTCCTTCATCTTCACCAAATTTGGAGGAATGTGGCCTAGATCCTCTTGAATGTGGATGGGGAGTGGTTGAGGATGGATCTAGAGAGAATTCTAGGAACGATTATTTGAAATCTGACCAAAAGTTTTTTTAAAATTCGAAGATCCCCCTTTTATAGACGAGCTCCCAGGGCCTCAGATCGCCCAGGCCGAATTTGGCTCGCCCGAGATAAGTGGTAACCTGCCAGAACTGCAAAACCCGTAATGGTTCGGCCGAGCCAGGCTTGGCTCGGCCGAGCAGACCCTTTGAAGTGCAGGCTCGGTCAAGCACTGTAGGGTCGGCCAAGCCAGGCCTCTGTTCCAATGGCTCGATCGAGCCTGCCCTGGCTCGGCCGATAAATCTCTCTGAAATCAGGTTTCTTCCTTCCTTTGCTCTGCTCAGTCGATCCAACTTCCTTTTAACCTTCGGCTCGGGGGATTTGCCTCCAAAACTCACCAAAAAGTGCTAGTTTATGCTCAAAACACGTCCTACAACATTCAAAACACAAAAACACGAAAACACAACAAAAGAACAACAAAAACATATGATATGAGGGTAAAATGGACGCAAACATGCACGCTCACACATTAGGTCATTTAACACACATATCATAATCCCCCAAACTTGAACCTTTGATTGTCCTCAATCAAAACAAAGTAAAGCAATCCATGAACCTCATGAGACAACCTCACTGCTCATCTTAGTTATCTTGGCATGCCCCAATCAATCGAGATCATCACCTAACTTTGTAACACGGTTAATGCTAAGGACTTGAACCACTCATCAATTTTTGGATAAAGAAATAAAAACACTCCCTTACGTGTTTAGGGACGATGGACATCACTCATTCACAAGATATCGAGCACAATTTCCATAGGCTTGAAACTATTCTCACCACTATACTACAATGAGTTGGCTCCTAAAATAAAAAAGGTCTTTGTTTTCGGTTATAACGTGGCTTACTAAAGGGTAGGTGGTTTTGGGCCAAAGTGACTAAACTTCTCAATTTCCCAAAACCCCCAAACTTATTTTCTTCAATCCACTTCAAACCCGAGGCTTTTTCATTCACAACATTTCTTTCTTTTTCTTCTTTCTCTTCTTTTTCATATTTTTTCCAACACCATCATTCATTCATTTCATGGTGCTTTTCTTTCTTTTCTCTTTTTCTTTTTCTTCTTCTCTCTTTTTTTTTCTTTTTCTCAAGCACCCAAAATTTTTGTTGGTGCATCAATTTTAGGATTCACATCAATCCTTTATTTCATAGATTTCATGCCTCAACACTTGCAATACAAAGATACCAAACAATTCCCAACCCAACTCTCATCACCGTATTCACCCTCATACACTCTTTCCCCCCAAAATTTATCCTAATAATTTCAAAGGAAATCCACCATTTAAAGCACGATCACGGGGGTCAAAGGTATGAAAGGCAAAATTATGATAACGTCCACCTTGTACTCCCGGAGTGAAAGGTAGGACTAAGAATCAATAGCATAATATCATTTTTTAGTTACCGTACTCATGCCAAATAGATAGAGAATAAGTGCAAGTTCTAGATCTTGTGCTCTCAATCTCGCCACTCACAATCTATAAAGATATGACAATATCATGACTCAAATCTCACAGCTTTTTGTCAAGTCCTATGCATTAACCACACACAAAACTCGGCAATTCAAAAGTTCAACTAAAGCATGCCTTGACAACTAGATTCCGCCCTATCATCAGTCAAAGTAAATATCAAGCTTACTAAGTAAATCATGATTCAAACCTGAAGTTCTTGTTTGGGTTCATCACACACACATACAAGCACACAACATCCTAACAACAATCTACATGCCATAAAACAATTGTAATGAATCTAATTGGTAGAAGGAACGATAGAAAGCGTTACCCATCGGCACACACGATCAAACCGCTCTCCATGCCTTATTTGTACCTACTACAAATCAACACAAACACCACCAAACTATTGAGCACAAGCCAATTAAGTTCTCATTTCCACCGACTTCCCACAAACCAATCATCAACAAAAATAAAGCAATATCCACTAGCTCCACCATTCAAACCAAACCATTAAACAATCCACAAACCAAACCAAATAGAAAGAATTAAATCTCATGCAAGCTCGCTAATAATCCATCAACAAACCCATTCAATTAAAATTTAAATATCCAAATAACATCCACATTCAAATCCAAAGTGAAGGTAGATCAATATCATTATACAACCAAATCGAAAGTCAAATCATTCAACTCCATTCAAACTAAACTAGAATAGAAAGCAATAAAGAGATAGAGAGAAGAGAGGAGATCACGTCACCGACTACCGACACTTCCCCCCAAACTTAGTAGTGAGACTAAGTTTGTAAAAAGGTAGGCGGTGAAAAATCACTCCACTGGATCTTGCTGTTGCTGGCGGGCTCTGCGGGACTGATTCGGGATAGGGACATTGCGCTGCAACTCCTTGACATCCTCCTGTATCTCATCCATCCGCCGATCGACTCTATCAAATCTAGCAATGTAGCCTTCATGGGCAGCAGAAAAATCACCATGCATCGTAGCCATTTTCGCATCCAAGCCCTACAAAGATAAAGACAAAGAATCAACAGTTTCGGCAGTTCTTTGCATCATCGACATCATCTGCTACTGCTAATCTTGGACTGGGGCCTGCTGGGGCCGTGCAGGTGTGCGGGTACTCGGGCCAACGTCCTCGAGATCAGCTCGCTCCTCTGCCGAAAGATGACGGAGGCTAGAGAAATACCCATCAGTGGACAACACACCAACCACATCTTTATGATCCTACGAGTCCATCAACCAATTAGATCGATCATTCAAATCCAACACCGTGGTGTATCCTTCATTAGGCATTCTCAAAGCAAAATTCCCGAATTTGTAGTAAATAGCACCCCTCTTCCCAGGAACCAAAAACCTTCCAGCCAGCAAAGAAGAAGTATCCAAATACACAGCAGGAGCAGAAGGACCAGACAACGATAACTCAAGATGCTAAAAAATAGGTGTAATCATGCCACAACAAAAATACGGAGTACGAGCATTAGCAACCCTACTCCAAGCATCCATTAACATAGCCCCAACAAAAATTTAATCCCATGCATTAAAGCATAAAGCATGTATAACTCAGCAGTAATCACATTGCTAGATTCATACCGCCCGCACACAGAACCACCAACAAACTTTTGAATGTAACATACAACAGGATTCCGAATGGAAGTAGCTCTACAGTCTTTAATATTGAATTTCTTATCATAATCACTCCCAGTTATCTCCTTCCAAAAATCCCCCAAATCAACATTTTCATGCAAGAATACAGAATCAGGAGTACACCCATAAATCTCGTCAACTTGAGCACGTTTATAGAAATATTCTTTACTTTGGAGTTTGAACTTCATGGATAATGGGAGTCCCCCAGCACCTTTCATTATAGTGACCGAGGCCAAGAATTCCCGTGACAGTTCCATGTATCCGGGCCAACTCGCCGAAAGCAACTTCTTCCAACCGATGCCTTTGAGGAGACTCCAAACATCATCCTTCAATTTCAGAGCTTTCAACGTCTCCCGACATAAGTATTTGGTGCCAACAACTTGTCGATTCGCCAAACTCTTAAATTTAGCAAATTCCTCATCGTCAAATCCCTTTGGGCAAGCAATGGAGGAAGATGAAGACTCACCACGTGCTCGTTTGCTAGCCATGAATAAAATTGAAAGGTGAGATAAGGATAAATCAAGGCAATAAGGGGTTAGAGAAAATTGGAGAAGATAAATTTCGACCGAAATGAAGATAGAGCGAAATGGGGATCGCCCGATTATTTAAATTTGCACGTGGCTCAGCTGAGCGACAGATGGCTCGACCGAGCGATGCCTCTGTCCGCGCGATTTTGGGCTGGCATGATTTAGCTCGGCCGAGCTTGCCTCGCTCAGCCGAGCGAGGGCTTTGTCCACAATGCCCAAACCAGCTCGGCCGAGCCTGTCTTGCTCGGCCGAGCAACACCTCCATTCCTGATTTTCCACCCTTTTCTAGCATAATCCCGATCACTTCGCCTCCACATTTCCTATCTTCATTCACAATACCAATCAAACTTGTAGAACCACAAACAATCAATAATCCTTCAACAAAACCACACAACATTAAACTAACACAAGCAATTAACAAACATTTATTCAAAAACATAAAAAGAAACAAGATGTAAATCCGTTGGGTTGCCTCCAACAAGCGCTTTTTTAACGTCGATAGCTCGACGAACATACCTCACAGTCAATCATGAACAAAGGGTGCTGATCCTGAACTCATACCTCGGTCTATAGTCACATGATCCTCCGGGAAGAAAAGCTTCCTTCTTGCACTCTGAGGTGGATCCGTATCCACTCGAGCCTTCTTTATTCGATTTTTATCAAGCTCATCTTCATCCCCCGGATCTTTGTTGTCTTCATTTTCCTCACTCATGATTTTTAAGCCCGGATCAAGCACATCCTTCATCCATTTCTATTTCCCAGCTTTCTCAAATTCAATCTCATTCACATTCTTCGGAGGTAAAGAGAACACAACTTCCTTGCCACAACATCGAAATGTAAGCTCACCATGTTTCATATCGAATAATGCATCGGCCGTGTGTAAGAATGGCCTTCCGAAGTTTAATTGAATGCTATTCTTGTTCTTCATATCCACAACAATGAAATCTCCCGGGAATGTAAATGTCAATACTTCCACATGAACATCTTCAACAATCCCCCGTGGGCAAATTAACGTATGATTCGCCATTTGTAAGACTTAACTTGTAGGTTTGAGTTCTCCAATATCCAACTCCTTGTACAAGTCCCACGACATCACATTCACACTAGCTCCGGAGTCACACAAGGCTTTCTCGACATTAAAATCTCCAATTGCACATCCAATCACAAATCCCCCTAGATCCTCCTTCTTGCTAGCTATGCTCTTCTTTTCTTGTTCATAATTCCTCACATCATGTGGCTTGTATTGAGGATGGCCATTGTATCCCATCCTTTGATTAACAAAATTTACACTTTCCGGGAAGGACTCTTCATGACGAACCACCATTGTTGGGGTTCGAAAAAATGGAGCCCATGAATTTATGTTAAAACGAGAAAATCAAGAATTAAAGTAATGAACAAATTGGTGTATATTTCTCCGGGAAAAGGTGTCCGTCCCCTTTACAAAAATAATGACATATTTATAGGAAAATCTCATTAGAACATTTATGGAGTGCTCATTTATTGTCTTGAAACCGCCGGCCATTAATCCTTTTAACTCGTAACGGTCGAACCACTTGTAACGTTCGAACCGTTACACATCATTTAATTCCAGTTGAAACCGCCGAGGGAATAACTACTTCGAGTTGCCTTGTTCGAACTGATTAAATCGAACTGCTCTCTCATTCGGACTCCTCTCTAGTTGAATCGAACTGCTTCCAGTCGAGCTGCCTCACGAACTGGTTAAGGCGAACTGCTTTTCTTTTCGGACTCCTTTTTCTTGGGGCTTCTTATCCGGTCCAAATAGCCTTTTTTCCTACAAAACAATTTATGGGTCGCATACTTGGATCATTAAATTGGGCCGCTTATTTTTGACCTCAACAATAGCCCCTTCGGCTTAGCGAGGTGCTCTCTGGGGGACCTCGGTAAGTCGAATAATCGATTAATCATGTTAGTTCGTTGTTTTCCATAAGCGGAGTTCGATTTTCCCAGATGTTGGCTCTTCGAACTCTTCAAAAGATGAGAGTTCGGTATGATTCGAAGTGCTTTTAGTAGCACTTTCTTGGCTCGAAGGATCAATTCCTCTGTGGGTGACCCTTCTTACTCGTGCAACTCCGTAAAGTTACAACGGGTGCCACAGCTGCGTGCCCGAAACCGCAACCATTTGTGTAAGGATAGTTCGGGTTTTGTCCATTTTTAGCCATCTGGTTAGCCCCTGTGAGCTGTTTCAACTCTATTTTCGGGGTCTTTTATGTGGCCGACTTCTTCGGAGGAAGTGACCAATTTGGGTATCGAGCCATTTTGAGCTCGTAATATGAGATGTGTTTCTCGTGTTTTAGCACTGCAAGAGCCCCGGGGGGTTTACTTTCATGATTGTTGGAGCAATAATTTTTATTTTTATTTATTAATTTTTTATTTTTGGAGATATGCTTTTGGAGTTCGAGCCCTAGGCCGAGGCTTCACTTCTAGTGATTTTCAACCGTAAAGTATTTTCTGAGGTGCGTTAATTTGTCGAGAGATGTCTTCGGTGTTCCATGTTAAGCCCCAAGCGTGTGATCTCGTCTTTTAGGTTTATTTGATGACTCGAGCATTCATGGAGACAGAGAGCAAGAGAAATATTAGTGCTCTTAAAATGCATTGAAAGCTCTATTTATATATTATTCAATTCAATAGCTTGCATGCTGTAATTTTTATTTTGAGCAGGACTATGAAATGATGCAGGTGATGAAACTTGTATGTTATGCAAGTTAAATTCATAGTAGCACGTGTTTATTCAATGGGAATAAGATGTCTGATGAATTCAGTAATAACTTATCAAAAGACATTCCATGTATATTGATATATCTATCTTAAATGAATGCAAATATTATAGGAAATAAGAATCGATATTTAATAAAATGAAAACATTATAAGATAAAGCGAGAGGAACGATTAGACCTGGAATAGTCGGATTGAAGTGTATAGATTTCTTTTTGCACTTCGAATAATCCTGAATGCTGAGTACTTTGCCTCCACCTTTGGGGCGTCGGAACCACTTTTTTAGTCTAATAGGAGGTCCAATGAGATCATTGATACGCCATGAACCGGTATCCAAACAGCATTTTTAGTTCGTTTGAAATGCAATCATCTAACTCCAAGTCGTAGATAATTTATCCAAGGTTCTTTGGGGTAACGCGATCCCTTCATCTTATTTTTACAATCATGGTTCGAGCATAACAGTCATTCTCTAAAACTCTAACTGCTTCCACTATGATTAATCAATCTTAAGTTATAGGTGCTTTGTCACGACTTTCCTCGGATTCGACTTTGTAAATTCCTTTGAAATGTTTAGATGACGACTCCCTGTTGTTGCCTGCAAAAATTAAACAAACACCACACAAATGCAAGTCTAAAAGTAAATAAATGAAAGGTAGAAATAAGGAGCTCGAGTTCGAGGTGGAAGAGCATCGAGATTGAGTCAGAGACAAGAAGCTCGTGTTACTCATATTTCAGAGTGTTCGATGGTGCAACTGAAGGTTTTCCATGCTTCAATGACTGCAATTTTTAATAAAATCTAAACTAGCTTTCAGCTTCCTATTTCGATTTATATAGTAATTAGAGGAGTTGTCTTCTGCTTCGAGGACTCGAGGAATTCAATCCTTGCCCATCGAATAGCTCCAAGTGCGATGGTTTCGTATTCCAAGATCAATTGATTCTCGAATGATGTTGCAAGAAAGATGCGAGATATTAATACACAAAGTGAAAATATCAAAATAGGATATGTTTAATATTGCTTTTAAACAATTGCATACATTATTTAGAGATTTTTTTTATTATTACTATCAATGAGCAAAAAATAATTTAACTTGTGATAACATAAAAAATACCTACATGAATTTAGAGCATGCGTGAGAGTAAGGAAAACACCTGGGAGATCGTATAGTTGGATCAAACGAATATTTGACTCAAAAATATTCCTTAGTCCTCTGTACAGCTCTCTCTACTTGCTTCATTTGATCTTATCGTCACTTACTATCTGGAATCACTTTGTCAGCTACTCCTCCATCGGTAGCATCATTCGGATAGAGATTCTTTGTGAACTTAATATTTTTGATATGAGTAGTTCTATCCAACTTGAAACAAACTCGAGCTCAGAAACGCAAATCTGGATAGCTTGTCAAGGAAGTTTTGCCGTTGAGGCCGAGAATCATAAACTTCAAGCCACATCCTCAGCTCCTCTGCAAAAGCCAAAGTTATTTTTGCACAAAAACTAATCGGGAATATGTACGGAGATCTCAATGTAGCATCCTATGCACAATGCTTCTAAATTTTGGGTTTCGAACAAGTTGGATTCCCCATTCGCAGCAAATAGGTTTGGTAAGCAAGAAAATTCATTGATGCAGGGAGTATGATGCAAGTGTGCAGAACCCAATGTTAAGCTAAAGATGAATGTGCGTTATTCTAGCGCTGAACCCGCGGAAAATATAAATCGATGAGCTCAAGTCCAACCAAAAATCCAATTCCCTTTTCTTCTATAGGGTGCGGGTATCGATCATACATCCTGGAAAGATATCTTGCGTGGAATGGTGAATGAAAATTGGGCAAGAAATCGGGCAAGTCAAAATATTCATCTCATCTTCTTCATTTAGATCCGTCAGATTAAACACAAAGTTAATTTGATAAAGCAGGTAATTTAAATCGAATATTCCAGAATTAAAGTGAATAAAATAGAAAAGATAGATCCGTAAACTGGCGAGCCCTAGTCATGAGATCCTTGCCGCCTTGCCGGTGGAAGTCTAAGGCATTCTAAGGATAGTTTCCACATCCTTCTCGTCTTCATATTTATGATTCAAGTTCCTTTAAGTATGAATTCAAAATGGTCTTCTTTTATGATGTTTCCAATACCCAATGTTGCTTTACTCTGGGGATGAGGCATAAGTATCCTGCACGAATTCAAACAAGCAAGAGCAAAACATCCAAGAAAGAGCCCAAGGAAGTGCTGAAAAAATAAATTCAATCTTGTTTCTCTTGGGCAAATAACCGAGCAGGTTCTAGATAATAATTAGCTGACTGCCAAGAGAATAACAGAGAAACTATGGAGAAATTAGATAAGTAAACCAACAGGGTAAGAGACTAGTCCGAGTTGAATAACAAGTCTAGTTCGATTGGCAAAATCAGACAAGGAGTCTCTTAACCTGTTGTTTGTAAAAGATCGACTTCTAAAATAACGGGTAGCTCCGAAGAGTATATTAACGAGAAATTAAGAAGAGCAAACCGTGCAGAGTTACCCTTCAAGAGGTCGATGGTGGATTGGGTGGTCCGATCTTTCTTCCAAATTATGTCTTTGGGTCCTATAGAAAGGAGAAACATAGAAAACCAGAACAATTATGCAGAAAAGACTCAATATGAGAACACGTGTAAGAGTTTTAAGGAGTCTTCTGTGTGGCTTCTTTCAAGGTCCCTAAGGAGAAATGCTGCAAAGTGAGTGCTATCTCCCAAAAATTGTCACATAAAGATTAAAAGAATCGTTAGATATAATTAATCTACACATAGGAACAAGAATCAAGATGGTGGAGACATCAGTGGTGCCACGAATACAACTTTAGTCACCTCCAAATTATGATCCACGCATAGAGTAAACAAATATAGATGATGTGAGAGTAAATAAGGCTACTGCAGCATTTCAAAATTGGAACCAATATATTCCTTCAAAGATGAAGCCCAAAAGTGCTTAGAAGAAGAATCCTCATAGTTTACGAGTCAACAATAGATAAGGGATATATTTATAGGAGAAAGAATCATATACAATCACTGTTACTAGTTCAAGTAGCTTCGCCTTGTCATGTGAGATGGTGAAAAACCAAGGCAAACTTCGTTTTTACGAATTGCTGCCTGTTTGTTAGCCCCCTGGCATTCTAATATCGATGCGCATCAAAGCATCCTTGGCACTCGATCGAGCCACCCAACAAACCTGCACGACTCAAATAGAAAACACCATAGTAGAGACGTAGTAGGCGAGAACTAAATAGATTCAGTTCTCACTTTGGCATAATAACAAACAGGTGGTGGGCATGGCAATTGTGCAAAGAGAAAAGCAGACTAAGCCCAACAAAAATGGCCAAATAAATTAAATAGATAAAAGCATGAAGCAGGATTAACCTAGAATTATGAATCAGTAAAATAGGCAACACACAACATAACCGAACCAGAGCAATATGATGCACAAAAATTAGGATCGATATCCAGGATGAACACTTGAACTTAAGTGCCTTTCCAAAATAGAGAAACAAACACTTAAAATTTATCGTTTAAATATGCTCGACGTGAGTGGAAATATTAAAAGTGAAGACATGATAAAGCATAGAAAATATCTGATGCAAAAAGTGATGAAGGGGAACTTTAAAACCTGGACACGGGATGCCGATTAAGTTTAAGAGACTCTCCTTTTTATTTTATTGAAGGTGTAATCGCTGATTCCCAAGATCAATAGGAACCGGTGACCTTTTGGAGAAGAAGGATTCACCAAATTTCGAAGCTCTAAACTATCTTCTTTACCATCCAAAATGGTTTGTCGTGTGGCCAGACCTCCTTCTTCATGGCAGCAGTGCGCCCCTATCCATATTCTCGTTGTGTAGTAGTGCTGGCGTCAGCTGGCAGGGGTCATGGTGGTCTGACTAGGGCCGTGCGCACAGTAACAGCGAGCAAATCGCATGCCCAGGCGACCCGACGCCGATAGGCCTAGCGAGCAGATCGTATGCTCGGAGCTATCTGGTCAACGGCTGCGGAGGACTGGTGCAGCGGCGGCGGAAGCTGGAAGGGAGAAGGGCCGCGCAATGGTTCTGCACGACAGATCTGGCAGAGGCGACGATGGTGAAGCACGGTGCGCAACAACCCCACTAGAAGGTGTGCTCTTCTGCCCTTCGCACAAGATATTTCTTTCGCTCGTCGATCGGAGGCCGGCAGCACGCACATGTTTCAGGAGACGGAGGCGCAGGTTAACTGAGCAGCGGTAGTCTTTTCGCGGGCAAATACCCTAGCAGGGGCGGCGCGTGTTTCATCCCAAAATCCTAGCCATTGGGGGTCGACATAAAGGCCTGATTAACCTGCTCGAGCTTCAGCAACTTCTTTTTCCATCGGAGTTGATAGCAGCAACTTGAACTACAGTCCGAACGAATCGTTGTGGCGGTTCCCGACGGCTGAAGGGGGAAGGTGTGGTTGCAGCCCGACGAGATGGGCACGGTTGTTGTGTCAATCAGAGGGAAATTTCCCGTTTCCAAATTCATAGGCCCCACGGTGGGCGCCATTGTTGGGGTTCGAAAAAATGGAGCCCATGAATTTATGTTAAAACGAGAAAATCAAGAATTAAAGTAATGAACAAATTGGTGTATATTTCTCCGGGAAAAGGTGTCCGTCCCCTTTACAAAAATAATGACATATTTATAGGAAAATCTCATTAGAACATTTATGGAGTGCTCATTTATTGTCTTGAAACCGCCGGCCATTAATACTTTTAACTCGTAACGGTCGAACCACTTGTAACGTTCGAACCGTTACACATCATTTAATTCTAGTTGAAACCGCCGAGGGAATAACTACTTCGAGTTGCCTTGTTCGAACTGATTAAATGGAACTGCTCTCTCATTCGGACTCCTCTCTAGTTGAATCGAACTGCTTCCAGTCGAGCTGCCTCACGAACTGGTTAAGGCGAACTGCTTTTCTTTTCGGACTCCTTTTTCTTGGGGCTTCTTATCCGGTCCAAACAGCCTTTTTTCCTACAAAACAATTTATGGGTCGCATACATGGATCATTAAATTGGGCCGCTTATTTTTTACCTCAACAACCATCATATCCTCATTTCTAGTCCCCAAAGTAGACAATGCATCAAGTTTTCTTTGCATGGCTGCTATTTGTTCTTTAAACTCATTACTTTCCTTAGCCTCGTTGACCGACTTTACCGACCGATAGTCTTTCCATTCCTTGGGCCAATGGAAACTATTTTTAGCCATTTTCTCAATCGTCCTCCAAACTTCTTCCTCTTTTTGATCAAGGAATGCTCCACCTGATGAAGCATCCATCATCACTTTCATATCATAGTTTAGCCCCCATAGAATTGGCAAATTTGTTGACTCCGAGAAAGACCATACCTTGGACATTTGTGTAGAAGCTCTCGGAACCGATCCCAAGCTTCATAAAGAGGTTCATCGTACCTTTGCCCAAACGATGTGATATCGGCCCTTCTCTTCAAAGTCAAACTTGGTGGAAAAAACTTGAATATAAACTTTTCTCTCAATTCTTCCCAAGTGGCAATGTTCTATTTGTCTAAACCTTCGAACCAATTCCTAGCTCCATCCCTCAAGGAAAAGGAGAATAACCGCAGCCGTATTTGATCTTGGGGAACTTGGTTGATCTTTATAGTATCCGTAATCTCCAAGAATCGAGATATATGAACATTTTGATCCTCAGTTACGTGTACCCCTAATTGGTTGTTTTGAATCATTTGGACTAACTGTGGCTTTATCTCAAATTGTGTGGCATTCACTCCTAACCGAAAACCTCCCGTTATCGGTTCCCCTAGAGGTTGAAAAAGGTTATGAAGTGGTCTCCGAGGACTATTTAACATAGCTTTCATCAACTCGAGCTGTCTCTCCAACTCTTCAATCCTAACCGTGTCCTCTTCATGGTTAGCCATATCAACGATTAGAATATTTCCGCTACTTTCTTGAATTTTCCTTGCCTCAAGCTCTCTAGCCTTTGATCGAGTGATCATAAACTACCTAGGAAAAGTCAACAAAACCAATTACAAAACAAAACAATTCAACTAAACAAACTAGAACAATTAGCAAACAAATGTTAGTAATAATATTCACACAAGCATTTCCTCAAACACCTAGCATACACTTCTTCAAATTTTCAATAATTTCACAAGACCTACTAGAAGAATTCCCCGACAACGGCGCCAAAAACGTGATGACGGTGAAATTGCAACACTATCTCACGTTAAATTTATCAAACATCATTTACTCGTTTTGAAGATATTTATAGCTAAGCAAACACAAGTCATTGAGATTTTCTATTAACTAAGCAAAATCGTAATCTATCTAAAACAATAACAAACACATCAATCATAACCATCATTAATCAATTATCAAACTAAAGATTAGACAATCAATCAATTTCACCAAGGTAGGTAGAAAAAGTACCAAGTATAGCAATGAGATAAGAGTGAATGTTGAATGAATATCAAATGTGCGAAAATTTGACCGAATCGTGATGTAAACCAATTTTAATCCCTAGGAGATTGAGCAATCGACCTCACACTCGCTAACCCCTTGTCACGGTGAGCTAAGGGTTGATGATACTAAGACTTGCAAACAACTACGTTATTAAGCCCTAGACCACTCCAAATAGAACGTCAATTATAGCCCTACGACCTAGCACCGCACAGGGATTGGAACTAAAATTGTATGAATCTACACTATTCACGATGATTCCGCCCGCGTGTTGGCTACAGCGTTCACGTCAACTACCTCAAAAGCTGGATATTACCTACACCTAAGAGGTAAGGAACAAGTTCTAGTGCAATCCAAGCTCTCAAAGGAAAGTAAACAATCATCAATCAATCTCATCTCAACACATTATCCATTCAATCAACATTCACAATAGAAATTAGTTCCTCATACCTTCAATTCCGTACAATACAATAGAGAAAGTAATAGAATCCATTACAAAATTGATAGGTCTAGAGTTGATCTTCCTCAATTGCCTTCCTTGGACTCAATCTACCTCACGATCTTCCTTCATCTTCACCAAATTTGGAGGAATGTGGCCTAGATCCTCTTGAATGTGGATGGGGAGTGGTTGAGGATGGATCTAGAGAGAATTCTAGGAACGGTTATTTGAAATCTGACCAAAAGTTATTTGAAAATTCGAAGATCCCCCTTTTATAGACAAGCTCCCAGGGCCTCGGATTGCCCGGGCCGAATTTGGCTCTCCCGAGCTAAGTGGAAACTTGCCAGAATCGCAAAACCTGTAATGGCTCGGCCAAGACAGGCTTGGCTCAGCCGAGCAGACCCACTGAAGTGCAGGGTCAGCCGAGCCAGGCCTCTGTTCCAATGGCTCGGTCGAGCCTGCCCTGACTCGGCCGATAAATCTCTCTGAAATAAGGTTTCTTCCTTCCTTTGCTCCGCTCGGTCGATCCAACTTCTTTTTAACCTTCGGCTCAGGCGATTTGCCTCCAAAACTCACCAAAAAGTGCTAGTTTATGCTCAAAACACGTCCTACAACATTCAAAACACAAAAACACGAAAACAAGACAAAAGAACAACAAAAATATATGATATGAGGGTAAAATGGACGCAAACATGCACGCTCACACATCAAAATATAGGTCATTTTACACACATATCAGGCTTGTGATCTAATCCATCAGTTTGGTTATCGTGAAGAAAAGTTGAAACAAAGACTCAAACAACAAACTGGCGAATTGACGACCACTTCCATCTCCAAACACGAGACACTAAGCTTGATTTTTCCTTTTTGTGCTCTTCCTCTCCAAGAAAGATCACGATCGTTGCATCAATCTCCAAGTTGTGACTATCACGGGCTTCTGCCACAAGTTCAAAGAGTTTCGGGAAGAATATAAAAGCTACCAACTTCCAGAGGAGGAAGCTTCGTGGTTTGCCCAAACTCTCAATCTAAGTGCCAAATGTAAACGAGACCATGGGTGAGTGAGCAAGTGAACTGGTGGACACGGGCATTCACCAACTTGCGATAGATCGTGAGGACAGATTGTAATCCTAAAGCTAGTATATTCTAGGCTACTGCCTAAAGAGAGGACGTAGGACAGTTGTCCGAACCACTATAAATTCTTATGTTATTTACTGCATTATTTTTTTCAGTAAAGATTTAAAACCCAACACTTTCTTATGTTGGAGTATAACCGAATTTTTTAATAATCAAACTCGTAGACAACAAGTTTTTCAAAGAAATGAACTGGTTGATAACCATAAGTTTCTAATTTGCAAGAACTCGTTCTTAATTTTCCGTTGCACACATCTGTTAAACTCTAATCTCGAGACTAACAATGGTGATTGCATCTTCTTATTTAAGTATTGTGTGCTTTCGTCCGATCTTATGGTTTGTGGTTTGATTACCATTTCTGAGCGATCATTTAGGGGCCTTAGCTGGTGATCCGGGTTGTTTCCCTCTCGACGATGAAGCTTATCCCCCATCGTCTCACTGGCCGACCTTGACCCCTGTTATTTTGAGGTCATATCTAGTATTCAGAGTTTGCCTCAATTTGGTACCGTTCTCGCGGCCCGCACCGAAACAGTGCTTTACCCCTAGATGTCCAGTCAACTGCTGCGCCTCAACACATTTCGGGGAGAACCAGCTAGCTCTGGGTTCGAGTGGCATTTCACCCCTGACCACAACTCATCCGCTGATTCTTAAACATCATTCGGTTCGGACCTCCACTTAGTTTCACCCAAGCTTCATCCTAGTCATGGATAGATCACCCAGGTTTGGGTCTAGGTTCAGTTCAACCACTAACGACTAGCTAGGTTCAGAAGCAAGGCATCTGGAAGGAAATCTCGAAGCCATGGGAACAGCCCCAAGAGGGATTATGATGCCCCTTATCTTTAGACACATCACTGCCACTTCAACTTGGGTCTTACTAAATGAGAAAACCTGCCCCATCATCCACTGTGCATGTTTTACCTACGTGAAGGTACAAGGTGATGGCAGTGGCGTTGTGGTGTAAGTGGGAAGAAGGTGGTTCAAATGTGAACCTCAGGTTTTAAATGTAATATTTTGGGCTTGTGATGACCCTATCCTCTTTTGTACTTGGTTTTATGACATGTCTACTTGTGTTACTTTGATTCTAATTGGTTTGTAAGTCCATTTGAAAAACATATACTTCATTCCCTTTTTAATGATCTTGAACCCTTAATGGCATGATCTACTTGAATTGCCTATGACACGTTTTCTCGATTATGATTCACTTAACTTGTAATTTGGTATTGAAGTGAATGGGCTATGTCTTCATAAGTAGTACTGTTGTGAACTATAGTGTGACTACATAACCAATGTGCAAGTATACACAATCCACAAGTAATATAGTCAAGTGAGACCAGATATCGAACCCAAGGGAGTGATTGTCTAAATCGTGCACTAAGAATTGTTTGTAAATCAAGAGTTGTTTGTATCTAACTTCTACTCAAAACATAAATATGCATAAACTATGATTCCTACTAAAGCTATGATCAGTAATATTTCTTCGTTCCACAAAATGAACATAGATGTTGTAGATGGGTTCACAAATACTAGAAAACACACTCGGGTTATTGAACATAATTCATCACTGCTATTCTATATGCTAAAGTTTATGTCTCGCATTTCCCTGAACCTTAGAACTTTTTCTAATCCTGCCTAGCAAATTGTCGTTCTACTAGATCTACACCCTCTCACAAGGATTCATATGTCTATGCCTCTCTTAGTGATTGAATGATGAAGTAATCAAACTAAGTTCGATTAAGTTGTGCCATCTCATATGTCTATGCAATCAACACAATTATCTAAGATCCCCTCGGCCTATTTCACCTTTCGGTCTCCACAAGTGATGGGTTTCTATCCACTGTCGTGCTCAAGAAATGATTGAATACAAGATCAAAGATAAGTTCAGTCATGCGAAACTTGATTCTAACATATATTCAAGCAAATGATGTTTTGTTCCACAACCCAAGTGCTAAATAAAGTTAGCTCATATTCAAAAATAAAAGAAATAAGAGCATAAGATCATTCGTCATCAAAATACAACTTGAAAATCTAAAAGCAAACTATGGACGATGATCCTTTCGTGCTCCGATTACTTCCTCTCCAAGCTTGATCTCCAGGCAACTCTTCTCTTCGTTCGTGTGTTGTTGTAATTGTGTGTGTCTTTTTCAAAAGTGCCAAGCCTTTTTGTTGATATTCTCTTTCTCACAGCCGTTGATCTCCTTCTCTCTTCCATGATGCATCCACGTGTGCAAATGTCATTGTTTCCTTCAGACAAGGGATCGGCTTCCTTCAGTGCCACCTGTCTCCCCAGCAGACAAGATCAAAAAGGACCTTTATCCTTGTCTCTGAGTGGTCCCGGAGAGAGAAAACCTCCTTCCTTCTAATCATGCATTTCCCATGCTCAAGCATATCTTCTATTAGCATGCGGCAGGTAAGCTCTAGCTTTCAGAACCTGGACTAAACTTCACCACAAGCTTGCAAAAACTCATTAATACTTGCATAAGTTAAAATATAATGACCTATGTACCAAGATACCAAAAACAAACAAAAAGGACTTTGATTACTAAATAACTTATTCAAAACAACATCTAAAGTTCATAGGAAGGAATCAAAAGATAACTCTTTATGAGAGTTATCACCCCCCCAAACTTAAGATGTTGCTTGTCCTCAAGCAACCAGAATAGACTCAAATCATAGAACCCAAAGTTCTTAAGTAATAAGCTAGAATAGTATATCTCCTTTTTTATTCAGCCCTCAACAAAGATAAAAAAGAAAACATGAATGGTGATTCTTCCGATTGTTCAACTTCAGTCCTCGTTCTTTACAAAGTTTAACAATGCACACTCACCAAAATCTTACAATCCAATGTTCACAGAAAAGTAAATCAGACTTCAAGATAGCCAAATCATAGTTGAGCTTAACTTTAACTACTTATTCAAGCCTCAATGCTCATCAATGGCATGTTTCTTTTCATACCCAATCATCCTCTCTTGTTCTCAACTAATAGGCTTCACATCCCACTTAGATCAAAAGGACTTTCAAAGCTTCTAATGTTAGGCCAAGGTTCAAGGTGAGAAAATTTGGAAAGAGTGACTTTATGTCTAGAGGTGTTGTCCTTCATATTCTACACTTGAATTTATTTCAATCTTCTTTCTATAATCTCTTTTTTTCAGCAATTTGCTATTACTATCACACTTGGCTAAATCCCCAACAAACGATGTGGAAATTAGCTTTATTTCAAATATTTTACAGGCTAACACAACTGCCTGTTCTCTTTTTCCTTCTCTTTTTTTTATATATTTTTTTGTTTTTTTTTCAGGCCAAAATGCCTTTCCTTTCTTATCTTTTTTTTAAACAAGGGTAACAAGTTAACACTTCGGCGAGAAGTGACACCCCCCAAACTGTAAACATAACATTGTCCTCAATGTTAGAGTAGAAGTAGATCGGAACAACCCTCTAGACTAGGACCGGTTTGGAAAATGGCTTAACATGAAGTAGGTGTAAACAAGAAAAGGGCACAGGCTCAAAATCTAGGTGCAAAGGAATATGAAATCATAACCAATGAATTATCTGAAGGCACAAAGATCAGGCAACTGCCTTAATCATCTCTAAGTAGTATGCTTAGACCTAATTCATCTTGACCAAGATTGAACTTAGGGTAGATGACATTTCACAATATAAAGTCCAAGATGTAGTACCAGCTAAGCTCAAACATATGTCTAGCATATCAGGTTTATTCAAAAACAATGTTGCATGCAAACTCTGTTTCGCAGATCTTAATATCATGTACACAGTTAAACAACGAATGTATACGAGGATTGACTCTCAACAATCATGATCATCACCAGACATGGAACAAAAGGAATGAGGGAAAACGAGACATCATCGGGCAAAAGGAGAATACACTACTAAACTTAAGACATTATTATAAAACCAACCAAAATTTCATGCTTTAACATAGAATAAGCATGAAAGTCGGACAACCAGCAAACAAAATCAAAAGGCGATAATCATATAAACAGAAGTCACACAAACTAAAGCAGAAATTGTTTTTGCAAATATTTAGAAAGGTTAGAAAAGACCCCTTCCATCAAGCTGACCCTTCCGCAGCTTTCTTCACCTTGACACGACCACCCTTCTTCTTCAACAATCTGGCAGTTTGGATTTTGACATTCAGCAGCACCTTGTGCATCATCCGGAATCCTTTTAACAGCTTCACTTGCTTTGCTTTGATCTTCGAAAGTTCCCACTGCAGAGCTTCCATTGAGTTGCTGGCCCCGGCAGTCTCCTCTCCTTGAGCTCGGGATTGTGCGGCAGCATGGCGCTTTGTGAGATACGAAATGTTGAAATAGCTTTTTGCTATGCTCCTCGGCTCCTCGGCATGGAAAGGAACTCCGGCCTGCTTGCAAAGTTCAGAAATTAGTGAAGGGCAAAAGAGTGGTCCAACCTTCTTATAAGCTTGGTCACCAACTGAATCGATGATAAACGGCACAATGTCAATTGGATCGCCCTTCACTATCGCAGCTACCATCAAAATTCGATCCTGTCCCACCAAAGTGTTGTGGGTCGTGGAACTGATTCGGTTCCTCAGAAAATGAATCCAAATGTTGGCTTCAGTTGTCAAAAAGTTGGCCAACGCCGAAAGATTATCCTTGGTTTCATCCACCCAACGTGCTCCCAGCACTGATACAACACTCAGAGCTTCATCCAACTGCTCCTTCGTGGCTGTGTTCTGCAAATCAAAGAAAGTATCAGGCTATGGTGGATGCGTGCCATAGATTTTGTGCACTTTTCTGGGGTTCAACACCACCTCCTTTCCTCGGACAATGGCCCTGAATTCATAGTCCACCCCCGTAGACTGCACACAATTTGCATAAAATTCCCTGACCAAAGCGATAATCGGTGGAGGCTGCATGATCACGAAGGGCTCCCATCCTTGTTGTTCAACACTTCTGAGAACTCCTTCAGGCAGTTTAGACAGATCATTGAATCCCCGTTCTAAATTGAACTTGCGGCTCGCAAGCTCTTGCATTCTATTCTGATGGAGCTTTGATGAAAATTTCGGGATTCTATCAATCTCTTCCGCAGACAACTCCACAACCTTGGCCTTGCCACGCTTAATCTCTTTCTTCCTTGCGTTGTCGGACTTCTTCACGGAGCTGTCTCCCACTTCCTTGACAACAACTAGCTTCACACGCTTTCCAGTGTTCATATTCCTCAAAATCCCCTTGTCATATTCAATGGTTTCTACTCGCTTCCTCTTCTTGGGTGTTGGCTTCTTCTCAGGTACAGGTTTCTTTCCTTTTGTAGTTGGTTTTCCTCCAGATGTGACTGCTTGCTCTTGCGATGCTGTAGCATTGACTGCTTCAACTTCCTTTTCAACTTCGATGCTCTCACTCACTTCCTTCTCTTTAGGAAGAGGCTGATTCTAGGTCTCCGAACTTTTCTGAGCACTGGGCTCACTCTCCACTATAGGCTCTTCAGACTGGCCTGCCTCTGTTTCCTTTGTACTATCAGCATCACCCTCTGATTTCTCTGACTCGTGCTCGCTTTCCGGCTCTTCAGACTGGCCTTCAGCATTGTCCTCTACCTCTATTTCCACATCTTCATTCTCCGGTTGTTCTGATCCATGCTCTGCTTCTGGCTCTTCAGACTGGCCATCCACACTTTCCTCTCCCTCAGATCCCGCATCTTCAGATTGTGCATCTTTCTTTTCTTCAGCCACGACTTCCTTTGCGAGTTTCTTTACAGTTTCATGGTCAAGTTTTGGTGTGGCTGCGTCAACCAAATCCATCAGGTTCCCTTGCTTAGACTTGGTACCCGCAGTCTTAGGCTTCTTGGTTGGTTCATCAGGAATCTCCACTGGATTCTCTGCACTGGAGGGTGGTAACTTCGCGTTCCTCTGAGCCATGATTGAGACAGTAGCCCTGCTTGACCTCCTCAATGGTGGGGTAGGCTCCGGCTTCTTTGCCTTTTTGGTAGTCTTGGGTTTTGATGAAGCTGGGCTCGCCTTTTCTGGAGTCGTCACAGAGGACTCAACCTCTATCCCTGGTCTCTTCTTCCCGCTTTGCTTCGTCCTCATGTTCAAATCTACAAAAAGCAAATTTTCAGACCCCAAATCCCAAGAGCAAGATATGGCATTCGATTGCTTAAAATTTTCTTTTCAAATCAACATTTTTACCCCCAAACTTTGAGTTCACTCAAAGTTTTATGCAACAAATTAAACACCCGTTTGAAATTTTGAAATTATCTTGAGCCCTAGCATAAACTTGTCAGAGTATTTGTCAGAACTACTGCATGCTACTCACAATGATCACAGAAACCAAAACGAATATAACATTTCTTTAGTCAAGTTCATGGGTTCAAAATCATGCGAACAAAGAGTTCTAATCCATAGCACAGACAGCAATTCAGCAAAAACTTCAAGGACACGGACATACCAGCCATTCTTCGTTGTGGGATCAAACAAGAAGAAAGAACACCAAGTTCAAAACAGAATTTTAACACCCACAAGTAAAAGAGTAAAGTGAAACAAAAGTGGTACCTGTTGTTCGACACAAACGCCTTGATTTATTCACAAAGTTTCCCGGTTTCCTCTGCCAAATTTGCTAAAGTCGGAGTGTTTTTGAAGTTATGCAACAATATGTAGGATGTATAAATAACCCCACTTTAAGCAAAAATAAGCATCAGAAATAAGGAAATCCTTCAACTTCCCTTGATTAGACACAACATTTCCTATCAATTCAAAAAGTAACTTTCCTAAACCGTCATTCCTAGGGATAACCGCACGCTCTCTCCTCAACGGCTATGTGTTTAATCCCTATCCACAAACTTTCCAAAATAACTGTTTGTCTTTTTTTTTTATTCATTATGTTTATGTACTAATTTATGAAATAAACTCTGAACACTCAAAATACTATTAACAGATAAAATACTAAGTCTACTTTACGAAATTAAAAAAACAAGTGCTCAATACTCATGCTACTTACAGGTTGTAGCATTCAACCATTCCTAAGGTTTATTCACAGAAAATTTAAATTTAACTAGACAAGAAAATAAATGTAGAATTAAAATAAACATCCTAAGCCATCACCACATGTTTCATCTAATCCTCATGATGGCTTAGGCTACCTCACTTTAAGGTTCGTTCAATATGAAAGAAGCTTTCAGCTTGCTCCAGCCTACTTCATGATATTGCTTAACCCTCTGTCCATTGACTTTAAATGTATCCCCTGTGCTTTCATATTTCAGTTCCACAGCCCCATGAGGGTAAATCTTCACCAAAGTGAAAGGTCCTGACCATCTGGACTTTAGCTTGCCAGGAAACAGCCTCAGCCTAGCATTGAAAAGTAAAACCTGCTGCCCATCTTCCAAATGTCTATTTACAATCTTGCTGTCATGCCATCTCTTCACTTTTTCCTTGTATATCTTTGCATTCTCATAGCTTTGAATCCTCGATTCTTCCAGCTCATTGAGCTGCAGCATCCTCTTTTCCCCACTTGACTTAGGATCGAGATTCAATTTCCTGGTGGCCCAGAATGCCTTATGCTCCATTTCCAGGGGCAAATGACAAGCCTTTCCAAATACAATCCTATAAGGAGACATCCCCAAAGGTGTTTTATAGGCTGTCCTGTTAGCCCACAACGAATCATCCAGATGTTTAGACCAGTCCTTCCTTGTAGTGTTTACTACCTTCTCCAACACACTTTTTATCTCTCTGTTGGACAATTCAGCAAGTCCATTGGTCTGCAGGTGATAGCCAGTTGAAACTTTTGTAGGAACTGAGTCTACAATAGGCGACATGAATCGCCATTTATTAAAACTCCGGATTCGATTTATGGATATCAAAATAAATGTCATGACAAACAGTGAATGCCCTATGCATGCTCCAATTTAATTTAATTTGTAGATTCAAAGGAATAATTGAGACTCCAACGACTGATCTACAGATCTAGATCGACGATGGCAATGAAGATGGTACAGATCTGGATCTGGAATTGATCAAAGCGATGGTGCTCCTACAGATCTGATCTTCTGATCTGTTCCCTTGCTCG
>JAPKLW010002688.1:14168-25575 GCA_026898455.1 Plectranthus barbatus | reverse complement strand
TCCTAATATACCAATCATAATGCTTTTATGTATACAATTCCAACAACTTTGTGGTTAATGTTGTATCTGGCTAAAAGAGTAGCCAAACTCTTATTAATGAAATGTGTTCCCTCATCACTGATGATAGCCCTTGGAGTCCCAAACCTTGTAAAGATGTTCTTGTGCAGAAATTTGATTACAATAGCAGCATCATTGTGAACACAAGCACAAGCTTCTACCCACCTAGATACATAGTCAACAGCTAACAAAATATATTCATTTCCAAAAGAAGAGGGAAATGGCCCCATGAAATCCATACCCCACACATCAAATAGTTCTACTTCCACTATGTTGTTAAGAGGCATAGCATTCTTGGCTGGCAAATTCCCCACTCTTTGACATCTATCACAACTCTTCACAAACTCAAAAGCATCTTTGAAAATCCTTGGCCAATAAAACCCTGACTGCAACACTTTGGCAGCTGTTCTCTGCCCCCCAAAATGCCCTCCATATGCTGAAGCATGGCATTCATTCAAAATTTCCGGAATCTTGTAATCTGGAACGCATCTTCTGAAAATCTGATCAGGACCCAGTCTATATAAAGTTGGATCATCCCAATAATAGAACTTTGCATCGTGTAGAAACCTTTTCAACTGTTCCATGCAAACCATAAGGCTTTTGACCTGTAGCAAGATAATTTGCAATGTCCGCAAACCAGGGTGCATCTTCTTTGCATGCCATGAGTTGTTCATCTGGAAAAGCATCATTAATTTGTTCTGTGTCATCCACTCCAAATGGATTTTCCAGTCTTGACAAGTGATCAGCAACTTGATTCTCTGTTTCTTTTCTATCATTGATTTCCAAATCGAATTCTTGCAGAAGAAGTATCCATCTGATGAGCCTTGGTTTTGCATCTTTCTTAGCCATTAAGTACTTGATTGCAGAATGATCAGTGAATACAATTACCTTGGCCCCAACCAAATAAGATCTGAACTTATCAAAGGCAAATACCACTGCCAACAGCTCTTTTTCTGTAGTGCTCTATGCACCATCCATTGTCTTGCTAGCATAGTATATAGATCTGAAAATCTTATCCTTTCTCTGACCTAATACTGCTCCAACTGCATAATTACTTGCATCACACATCAACTCAAAGGGTTCATCCCAATTTGGTGGTTGCATTATGGGAGCTGTAACCAGTGCAACTTTCAACTTGGTAAATGCCTTCATACAATCACTGCTGAAATCAAACTTTCTGTCTTGTTCTAGCAGTTCAGATAATGGCTTGGCTATCTTGGAGAAATCCTTAATGAACCTTCTATAAAAACCAGCATGGCCCAAAAAGCTTCTAACTGCTTTCACTGAACTTGGAATTGGCATTCTGTCTATTACTTCAATCTTTGCAGGATCAACCTCGATGCCTTTGTTTGAAATCTTGTGCCCTAGAACTACCCCTTGCTGCACCATGAAGCAACATTTCTCCCAGTTTAAAACCAACTGTGACTTCTCACAAAGCTGCAACACTCTCTCAAGGTTTCCCAAACAAGTGTTAAAATCCCTTCCAAAGACTGAGAAGTCATCCATGAATACTTCTAACCCATTCTCAATCATTTCAGAGAATATAGAGATCATGCAACGCTGAAAAATTGCTGGAGCATTACAAAGACCGAATGGCATTCTTCTAAATGCGAAGGTCCCAAAAGGACAGGTGAATGTAGTTAAACTCTGATGTTCTGGAGCTATGGCAATCTGATGATATCCAGAATACCCATCCATGAAGCAATAGTAATCTTGACCAGCCAATCTGTCCAGCATTTGATCTACAAAAGGTAGTGGAAAATGATCCTTTCTGGTGGCATCATTCAACTTCCTGTAATCTATGCAGATCCTCCACCCAGAAACTGTCCATGTAGCTATCATTTCATTCTTCTCATTATGTACCACAGTAACTCCTCCTTTCTTGGGTACACATTGCACTGGACTCACCCATGAACTGTCTGAAATAGGGAAAATGATCCCTGCATCCAACCATTTGATGATTTCTTTTTTCACAACTTCCTTCATGTTGGGGTTGAGCCTTCTTTGTGGTTGAACCGAGTTCTTGATCCCATCTTCCAACAATATCTTATGCATGCAAATTGTAGGGCTTATTCCCTTAATATCTATATGGTCCACCCAATTGCCTGTTTATTTTTCCTAAGCATGTGCATCAGCTTCTGTTCATCCTCATCTTTCAAATTAGAGGAAATTATCACAGGTAGAGTGTCTACTTCTCCCAGATACACATATTTCAAGTGATTTGGCAGAGGCTTGAGTATTACTTCAGGGGGGTCTTCAAGTGAAGACTTTGGTTCCTTCTGTTCTCTATTCATAAGGTCCTGTGATTCGAAATTAGCTTTGTACCCCCCAAACTTTGCACCATGCTCAAACCATGCTACAGTATTCTCATCAGCCATATCTCCATTTTCACATTCTTCCTGCGGAAATTCTTCCACATGCTCTGCTATAATAGATTCCAATATTCCAATGGTAAAACAGTCTTCTGATTCATCGGGTAACTTCATGGTGTTGTACAGGTTAAAAGTAGCCTGCTCTTCATGAACTCTCATGATCAATTCCCCTTTTTCCACATCAATCAATGTTCTCCCTGTGGCTAAGAAAGGTCTCCCCAGGATGATGGGTACTTCTCTATCAGCTTCATAATCTAGAATGATAAAGTCTGCGGGGAAAATGAACTTATCCACTCTAACCAGTACATCTTCAATCTTTCCCTCTGGGTGAACAGTTGATCTGTCTGCAAGCTGCAAAGTGATGGTTGTTGGTCTTGCTCCTCCTATACCCAGCTTCTTAAAGATTGAAAGTGGCATCAAGTTCACACTGGCTCCAAGATCACATAATGCTCTTCCTACATCCCTTCCCCCAATTGAGCAGGGAATGGTGAAACTCCCTGGATCCTTTAATTTTGCTAGAATTTGCCTCCTCAAAGGTCCACTAACTTCCTCAAACAGAGACACCTTCTCAAACTCCTTCAGCCTTTTCTTTTTAGTCAAAATGTCCTTTAGAAATTTCACATAAGTTGGCATTTGTTCCAGAGCTTCCACCAAAGGTACATTGATGTGGATTTGCTTGAGCATGTCCAGGAACTTTTTTGAACTGCTCCTCTTCTTTCTGCTTTTTGAATCTGACAGGGTATGATTGTTGAGGTAGATTGCAGTCATCTTCCACTGATTTCCTTTTACTAGTTGGTAAATTTCCTTCAGGAGCTTCAACAGGCTTCTCTTGGTTTACCAACTCCTCATTGATTATTGGATAAGTTTCTCTAGTGAGAGCTTTTCCCTCTCTCTGTGCTTTAGTTCCATTCTAAACCTCTTTTTCAGGTAATTACATCGCTTTCTGATGTATTTAATTTGGTTTCTCTTCAGTCTGTTTTCCACTTCTCAAAGTGACTACTTTGCACTGCTCATTTCCCCCTCTTGGGTTCTCTGTGTTACTGGGTAAGCTTCCCTGTGGCCTATTCCTGATATCATTAGCTAACTGACCCATCTGAACCTCCAAATTCCATAATGAAGAAGCTTGACTCTGTATCAAAGCATCCTGGCTTTTCAGTTACTTCATTCTTTGCCATAAATTCCTTCATCATTTGTTCCATGGTTTTCTCAGGTTTCTGGGGTGGTGCCTCTAAACTTTGATGCTGACCACTCTGCTGTTGATTGTTCTGCTGCTGGTTATACTGGTTATATCCACCTTTGTTAAAGTTATTATGCTGGTCCCGTGCTCCAGCATTTTGATTTCCCTACGCAGACCATGAAAGATTAGGATGGTTCCTCCACCCTGGATTATAAGTGTTTGAATATGGGTTATTGTTCCCCTGGTACTGTTGAGGCCTATTTCCCATATAGCACACAGATGCTGGATTTGAAGGACATTCCTCAAATTGATGTCCTTCCCCACAATAAATACAACTCAGAACCATTGCAGTTTCAGTTGGCATCGGGGAAACCATAGCTTGACTGGTGTTTTTCTCAATGCTCTTCATGGTTGCTCCCAGAGCTTCCATTTGTGCAGTAAGAACCTGAATAGGATCAACTTCTAAGACCCCTGCAACTTTTGGAGTGGCTACAACTGCTGCTCTAGAGTTTGCCCACAGATAATTGTTTGCAGCTACTTTGTCCAAAATTTCACAAGCTTCATCAACAGAGCTCCTCCTGCAGTAGCATCAATCATCATCCTAGAGTTTCCAAGCAGTCCATTGTAAAAAATCTATATCTGGATACCATAAGGGATTCCATGATTTGGACATCTTCTCAGTAGTTCTTTGTACCTTTCCCATGCCTCACTGACTGATTCATCACATTCCTGTTTAAAGGACATAATAGCATTTCTACATCTGGCGTTCCTGGTAGGAGGAAAATACTTTATCAGGAAAGTCTCAGCTAGCTCATTCCAAGTTGTTACAGATCCTGGTGTTAGATTGATGAGCCAAGTCTTAGCACTATCCCTCAAAGAGAAACGGAATAGGCGCATCCTCAATGCCTCAGGTGTTACTCCTTGCAGTTTAAAATTGTCACAGACCTCCAAGAATAATCTTAAATGAAGGTGGGGATCCTCTGTGGCTTGTCCACTGAACTGTCCCAAACTTTGTAACATCTGGAACATAACTAGTTTCAGCTCAAAGTGTTGTGCCTGCACTTCAGGTATAAACACCCCAGGATTAAAATCAGCAAATCTTGGTGCCATGAATGATCTGATCACTCTATCCTTCTCATCAATCTCTCTCTTTGGTTGTTCATAAGCCATCTTTCTGATATTCTGTTTCCTTCTGTTCCTTCTAAAAGTCCTCTCAATTTCTGGATCAAATGGAAATAGTTCTCTTACAATCTTTTCACTCATAAACTACTGATCTTCCTGCATTGTGAAAATGATTAGTTTCCACAATCAAATCGATCATATAATATAATACTCAAACGATTCAAAAGCATTCAGATTTAAATTTAATCTCTCCCCGGCAACGGTGCCAAAAACTTGTTGTGAACTATAGTGTGACTACAGAACCAATGTGCAAGTATACACAATCCACAAGTAATATAGTCAAGTGAGACCAGATATCGAACCCAAGGGAGTGATTGTCTAAATCGTGCACTAAGAATTGTTTGTAAATCAACAGTTGTTTGTATCTAACTTCTACACAAAACATAAATATGCATAAACTATGATTCCTACTAAAACTATGATCAGTAATATTTCCTCGTTCCACAAAATGAACATAGATGTTGTAGATGGCTTCACAAATACTAGAAAACACAATCGGGTTATGGAACATAATTCATCACTGCTATTCTATATGCTAAAGTTTATGTCTCGCATTCCCCTGAACCTTAGAAATTTTTCTAATCCTGCCTAGAAAACTATCGTTCTACTAGATCTACACCCACTCACAAGGATTCATATGTCTATGCCTCTCTTAGTGATTGAATGATGAAGTAATCAAACTAAGTTCGATTAAGTTGTGCCATCTCATATGTCTATGCCTCTCTCAGTGATTGAAAACAACATCAAAGATAAATTCAGTCATGCGAAACTTGATTCTAACATATATTCAAGCAAATGATGTTTTGTTCCACAACCTAAGTGCTAAATTAAGTTAGCTCATATTCGAAAATAAAAGAAATAAGAGCATAAGATCATTCGTCATCAAAATACAACTTGAAAATCTAAAAGCAAACTATAGACGATGATTCTTTCGTGCTCCGATTACTTCCTCTCCAAGCTTGATCTCCAGGCAACTCTACTCTTCGTTCGTGTGTTGTTGTAATTGTGTGTGTCTTTTTCAAAAGTGCCAAGCCTTTTTGTTGATATTCTCTTTCTCATAGCCGTTGATCTCCTTCTCTCTTCCATGATGCATCCACGTGTGCAAATGTCACTGTTTCCTTCAGACAAGGGATCGACTTCCTTCAGTGCCACCACTCTCCCCAGCAGACAAGATCAAAAAGGACCTTTATCCTTGTCTCTGAGTGGTCCCGTAGAGAGAAAACCTCCTTCCTTCTAATCATGCATTTCCCATGCTCAAGCATATCTTCTATCAGCATGCGGCAGGTAAGCTCTAGCTTTCAGAACCTGGACTAAACTTCACCACAAGCTTGCAAAAACACATTAATACTTGCATAAGTTAAAATATAATGACCTATGTACCAAGATACCAAAAACAAACAAAAAAGACTTTGATTACTAAATAACTTATTCAAAACAACATCTAAAGTTCATAGGAAGGAATCAAAAGATAACTCTTTATGAGAGTTATCAAGTACCCATTTGATTGTTCATATAAGATTTAATTTTTCCAAGTCGTACGTCCAGTAAGACCCGCAGGAGTTCATTACTTGAAATCAATTGTTATTCCTTGTTTTCCACATTTTTCATGATAAGTACTTCTTATTTGCTTCCGTTACATTTGATCTTTCAAATCATGTTTGAAATCAAATTCTTTAAAGTGATGAAATCATATTCTACGTGTTAAGATATATTTTGCTTCCTCTATTAATTAAATGATGTCGAATTGTTTTAAAACCACTAAAACCCTTAGCGTGCATTGTTCGCACGTGGGAATGTTGCATATGCTTGATTTGGGGGCGCGACAAGAACCTTCATCTTATAACTCATCTGAGATTTAACATCATCATTTCTATCCTCATACTCAGTTTTAGCCATTGTGCATAAAACCCTAGTTTGAACAAAAAGTGTATGTATAACCACCTCACAATCTCTCGTGTATCACTCAACGCTTGTGTATCACTCAAATTATGGTTTTTTCAATCCCTTTGTGAGATATGCATGGATGAATGATGATATGATTGATATGGACAATTATAAATGAGCTATATATGGATTGATAAGGATAAATATATGGATTAATATGAATGAGATATATGAATAGATATGGATAAATATAAATAAGATATATGAATAAATATGAGTGATATAGATATTGATGGATATGGATAAAATAGATATAGATATATATGAATGAGATAAATATTGATATATATGAATGAGATAAACATGGATTGATATGATTAGATATGAGTAAAATATATGTGGATAGATATCAGTAAATATGTATAAATATGGATGAGAATGGAAATATATTAATATATATGGATGGGATGAATAAATAAGGATAGATATTGATGATATATATTAGGGAAAAACTTGAAATTAATAAAAATAAAAAGGAAAAAATGAAAATAATAATAATAATAATAATTAAAAAACAAAAATATTATTCAAAAGAATAAGAAAAATGAAAATAATTAAAAAACATCGAAAAATAACACGAGAGAAAAAAAATGAAACGGAGAAGACACGAAATTGAAACAAAAGGAAAAGGAAAAGAAAGACACGACCTGGATCTTGGTACCAAAATGATACAACACAATATGCTAACACTGCTAACACGAAGACTAAAGATGACAGATGATAAAGACTTGGTTTTCTTTACACACGAAACAAGATAAGGCAAGACAATAAACTGAACTGAAAGGGAAAGAAAAAGAAAAACACGACATGTCTTTGTATACAAAATAATACAAGTCTAGTAGGTGGAATAAGAATCGTAGACCATGAACAAGAGTTGATACGGTGCGGAAAAAACTCGAATGGAACTCGATCGAAATAATTATTAGATTATGTATGATTGGTATATCGGTAAAAAACTTTATTTGATATACTGGTAATCATTAATGTCTTTTATACAATGATATAATTCTCATGTTTGATTAACAAACATACAAAACGAACAATGGTATCCTCTTATCTCGTCCATAGGGAGATCATACGGTGTGTAGGAGATCACAGAAGATCGTATGGATTTTTTGACCTAGCGAGATATAAATAGTTGTCACAGCTAAAACAGTCCCAGGATAGACTCTCTTGGTTTAGGCTGCAGCACATGCAGTATTTAGTGGCTTATCTTGGTTGCTAGATGTGTTTTGGTACGTATTGATAGGACCTAACTAAAATTGAAACTTTACCTGACATTAAAAGAATCTTGATCTTGATGGCTTGATGGAGTCTTAAGCCTAATGAAGGTCCAGAAGTATATACAAACTTGTGTCCCTTTAAAATGCTATGGTGGAGAGTCTTACATGTACTTGTATATCTACATCTTGGGTGATAATAATTTGTATATGACTGTCTGTGACTAGAATTAGGTAACCATATCCAGTATAGGATAATGACATTCCCTAAGTAGCTCAGAAGGTTCATTTATGCTACAGTCCAACATGCTAATTAAGTTCAAGCATAAATGAAAAGGTTGAGAGGTGTAACTTAGGAATAAAATATTTTAATTCATTTTGGATCCTGTCAGAGCTCAAATTAGTTAATGAATGTGTGTAATTGAAGGGATTGTTGCAAACTGAATTGTTAACCCATAACCCAGGCTGAATATTGGATACCTAAAATAAATTGCTATGCCTATAATAAATCTTAGCATGCTCCTATTGAAATGCATTGATTAGTTTTTGCGGAATACCTGGCTTATATGAACTCTTAACTGGTTGCGCAGGGTTTTGATCTTCAATCCTCTTTCTTGCGCAACAAGATTTAATTCTACATGATGAAGGAATTAACTCTGAAATTAATCCAATTAATTTCAAAAACAAGGAGAGAGAAAGAAGAAAAAGATCCTCTAGATATGATCTTCTAATATGTATCTCTTGCACCAATCCGGATATCTGGTGAAGATTCTCATCTTCTCTCTTTCTCTCTCTCTCTCTCTTAATTTCGTTTATTAATTATTTATTAAAATAAAAAATATTTAATTTTTATTCCGCATGATTAAAAATAGAGCGCGAGGACTCAAAGGTTTCAATCTCTACACGCAGATTTGCACAAACTACGGATGAAATGTAATTCGATAAACTCTGCATGACAATTTAAATATTAAATAGGAGCATGCAAGAGAATAATTGATGTATGATAGTTATTTGGATATCCACAGAGATCCTTGGTTCAATTGAATTATGTGAACTCCGGTTCATGGAATAATTCCTTCAATTGGTATCAGAGCTAATTTCAAATGTGTGGCTCTATTAGAAAAATAATTGTGTTCAATTATTTGCATGTTTATTTAATTTAATTAAATTGCAATTGATGTTTTTTGTTCCTCGTGGTTCCCGTATTTTTTATGTTTAATCTACAATGGATTCATTATTTCACCACGAGAAAATTCGTGGTTAGATTTTTAGAAATTGAATGTAATAGAATAGTTAGTATTTTATTTTTCCATGTAATAATCTGTAAAAAAGAAAGAAAGAATGAAGAACACGAAAAACAAAGAACACCGAGAATGTACTCAATGCAAAATTGCAGCACCACGCAGCGTGTCACGGCACAACATCCCTCACAGATAGCGCGCAGATAATGGCGGCACAGTAGCGATTCCGACTACGGGTGGTAGCGGGAACTGGTGGCAACAATGATAGTGTTCGGCGAATGTGCAGTGTATGTGAGAACTTGTGCACGCACTCTAAGTTGTGCATGCAACACTCATTCACGCAGTTCCAACAGCAGTTAGCCAAACACAAGCGGCGTGCGTCAGTGGCAGCCTAGATCGACAAATGGTGGAGGCAGCAAATCTATGCGCTTGCCACGAGCTGGTCTTCCTCGCATGGCTCTCTTGCTTGTAGGGACGAACATTGGAGGCTAGAAATGCACAAAATTTTCAGGCGACAGATGCACGGGATAACAAAACAAGCAGCGGCGGCCACCTTGTGGGTGAAAACCCTAGCAAAGGCAGCGCATGCATTAAAACTTGTATCCCTAGCCCCAAATCCGCTTGCCTGAAACCCTAGCCGCCGCGATCATGATCTCCAGCTGCCATCCTCTGAATCCTAGCCACTAGCAGCGATGAGTGTCGGTGAGTAGATGTTTGCTCCGGGTAATGTAAACAATCGCAGGCTTCGGCGAGACGGGTGGCCGCACATGGTGCATGCAGCAGACGGTGGGATGGCAGAGCTGTCAGCGAAAACAAGAGTGCGCGTGGGTAGTATAGTTTGTTGCACTAAGTGCGAGCTCCGAAAATTAATATTGGACAGAGTTTAGACAGTACTAGTCATACAATTGGGATGTATTCCTAATAAACTACACTAGGATTTTTGTCCCAATGATGTGGCATGAGAATAAATAATAATTCTTTTAAAAAATGATATGTTGATAAGGATTTAAGCCATTCTACCAAATTCGTTTCTTAGAAATCCTTGGAAACTACTGTAAATTTGTTACGGTGATTTTAAGTCAGTTCCAAAAGTTTCTCAAAAGTTATGATATAACATATGTCTAGTAGGTCACAATGGTTTTGAAAATATTTAGTTTTAGTAACTAAACATGACACTGATGGGTTAAAATCAAGATAAGGTTTTCTATAGGATTTTCTGGGAAGAAACGAATGACGGTTATAAACTTGACAATCAGCAAGTTCGTTGTCGACGTCAATGAAGGATTCTTTTGAGACTAGGTAACCGTACTATCAAATGTGATTTGGTTCTTCAAGAAATTGAATTTACTAATGCATTTCCATTGGGAAGACCTTATGTGAGTTTGGATGTACCTTGGTTGGTACAATATCACACACACAGTCGATGGTGCAAGGTGTAGAACTACGAGGAACTACACCAACTACGGAAGAAGCACCGATGCTTCGTTGTATTGGGAGGCTATACTTTATCCTAAATTTTGATCTGTTTGATGGTTATCCCCGAAAGTACAATGAAACAGTATTTGACAAGGATACAAACAAGTAGTGCATCGCCATGAATTCAGTAATAAAATCCATTGTGCTATGGTTGTATACCTGAAGTCTTGTCTGCTAGATAACTTCATAGCTATAGTCAGTAACTAGGTATTGTAGGAACTGAGTCTACAATAGGCGATGTGAATCACCATTTATTTCTTAAACCCCAGGTTCGTTTTATGGAATATTAAGATAAAAATCCATGACTAACAGTAAATGCCCTATGCACGCTCCTATTTAATTTAATACATGGATTAAAGGAATACCTTAACTCCAAGGGTCTAAATAACGGCAGTAGATAGTTGATTGACATTCCTACAGATTTGATCTTCTTATCTATTCGCTTGTTTGATCCGAAAATCTGGTGAGGATACCCTACCGAATTGAAATTGCACTCGAAGAACTCAATTTCTCCTTTTCTTCCTACACAACCGCCACCAATCTCTGCCTCTCTTTAGGAATTATGTTTTGTGAATATCAAACTTATGTCGGAATGAGAGAACTGGTCTCTTTATAGATCCAGAGTAAAAGCTATTAGGGTTTAATAAACCCTAATAGGCTCAGAGCATTTATTAGGCCAGATCAGGGATCCAATGCAAATAATAAAGTGGGCCTCCTATTAATTAATTCCATGTTCAA
>JAPKLW010002688.1:0-13768 GCA_026898455.1 Plectranthus barbatus | reverse complement strand
AGATCCGACCAAGTTACCGAGATCTTTACTCATTCATATGTCAAGTACAATGGTTCATATCACTAGTGATCCTATCAATACATTGAGATGTACCAGTCACACAAAGCAGCCAAGATAAACCACTTATAGAACTTGTGTTCGCAGCCCAAACTGAGAGCCAAACCAGAAATTGTCTCAGCTATGATAATTGTTTATATCTCACTAGGTCGAATGATCTATAAGATCTTCTGTGATATCTTACACATCGTATGATATCCTTATTAATGAGATGACTAGACGTATTTGTTTGCATCGTATGATTGTTTATTCAGACATAAGTTTTTTATTGCAAGTTATTAATGATTACCAGTATATCAAACATAACATTTCCCAATATACCAATCATAATGCTTTTATGTATACAATTCCAAAATCTCCCACTTATACTCAAAGCATTATATTGCTACTTTCAAGAGTATAACATGTGTCTATTCTAATCTAGCTATTACATTTGATCACCAGGTGGTCGGCTTAATCCTCAGTCCTAGGCTACGAACATGACCCTCATATGCCTTCTGTAGTAAGCCCTTTGTAAATGGATCTACTAGATTATACTTTGTGTCAATCTTCTCTATTAGCACATCTCCCCTAGCTACGATTTCTCGTATAATTTGGTACTTTCTCTCTATGTGTTTCAAGGTTGTAAAATTTGCTAGGCGCTAATCGGGCGGTGAAGGGCCGCCTAGCGCCTAATTGGTCTAATCGGTGCCTAGTCGATATCTAGGCGGCACTGGGCGGTTGTGCAAATTTATATGTTTTTCAATATAATTGCATTGGGCCAGTAACTTTAATTATAGTGTATGACCCAATAATGAAATTATTTCACTTAATAAACCCACAATGAGGCCCATTTATTTAAAATACACTAAAACCTAGTTGAAACTTGCTCCAGCCGTTTCTCCACCCCAAATTTTCTGTTGCGCAGGTGAGTATATTTTCCCTCTAGCCGCCATTTTATCTCTTCTCTTGCTATATTCCGTCTCATCTCATCACCATTTTCTTTCTCCATTGTTCTGGTTCACCATCGTTACTCTCTTATTGGCAATGTCTGGTTACTGCCGACTTGTGAACCCGACGAGGTGGTTATCGGCGCGGCCGGGGCTGCCTACCGCTTTAGCGCCGACGAGGCAGCCGCCTCGGCCGCGTTTTGCAACCATGATGTGTTTTGACGCCTTGTGAGTTCTCGGTTCCTTTGAGTTTCCTACTGCACCAGCATTATCAATATATACCGTGATAGTCTTGGGCAAACTCAAAACAATATCTAACTCATGTAGGTAGTTCCAGAGCCATACCGCTTCTTTAGAAGCCTCTGAAGCTACCACGTACTCAGCTTCCATGGTGGAGTCTGCGATACACTTCTATTTGGCACTCCTCCATGATACAGCTCCTCCTCCCAAGGTGAACACATAACCTGAGGTCGATCTCTTCTCATCTCGGTCCGCCTGGAAATTCGAATCTGTATGACCCACAGAGCACAAACTCTCACACTAATATAGAAGAAAATAGTCTCAAGTTCTCTTTAGGTACTTGCAAATATGTTTGATAGTATTCCAGTGCACCTGTCCAGGGTTAGACTGATATATGTCCACCATGCCCACGACATAAGAGATATCTGGCCTCGTACATAGCATCACATACATGAGACTTCCCACTGCCGAAGCATATGGTACTTTATCAATCTCATCCTTCTCCTTTTCTATTGTAGGCTATGGTGCCTTAGACAGAGGAACACCATGTCTGAAAGGTAACAGTCCTTTCTTGGCGTTTTCATGCTAAAACGAGCAATCACAGTATCAATATAAGCGGCCTAAGATAATCTTAACATCCACTTCTTACCATCACGCAAGACTTTAATCCCAAGGATGTATCCAACTTCACCTAGGTCCTTCATTTGAATCTTTTTGGATAACAATCTATTTATGTCTGACAACACCTCCACATTGTTGCCGAATAGGAGAATGTTATCTACATAAAGTGCAAGGAATACCACGCTTCCACTAATGCATAATCGGTACACAAAACTTTTGGTTTCACACTGTCAACATCCGTAAGATTTAATAACATCATCGAAACACCTATTCCATGACCGTGAAACTAGTTTAAATTCATACAACAACTTTTTTAGCTTCCAGACAAGATGTTCTTCACCATCCTTCACATAACCCTCTGGCTGCTGCATATAGATGTCACGACCTTCCTCAAGGTACCCGTTTAAAAATGTGATTTTGACATCCATTTGACAGATCTATAGATCCATATGTGCTGCTATGGATAGAAAAATTTGAAGGATTTGAGCATGGCTGCCGGTGAGAAGGTTTCGTCATAGTCAATGCCCTCTTTTAGACTATAACCATTCGACACCAACCTGTATTTAAAATTCATTATCTCTCTTTTCGAACCTTTATTCTTTTTGTATACCTATTTGCAACCTATGGCTCGAGAGCCATCTAGTAGCGCAGACTTCTGGTATACATCCATAGCGGTAATTGATTCAATTTATCAAACCATGGCTTTACGTCATTTTTCCTCATCTTTGTCATTTACTGCTTTGTTGTATGTCCATGGGTCAGTATCATCCCATTCATCTTCCGGGATCAAGTCTGAAGACTCTCCCACAAATATATAGCACTCGGTTTGGTGAGGTACCCTCCCATTATGACGGAGCATTGGTACTGTGTCAGTAGTTGCTTGTGGCTCAAAGCCCTGCACTGGCGGCCGTGAAGTTGGTTCCATACCTTCCACAGGTACACTCTATCTGCCACGGGGTTTTTCCAATGGAAACACATCATCTTCTCCAATTTCTTGGAGAATGATGTCACTTTTTGATTAGTGGTTTTTCACAAACTCGTCCTCAAAGAATCTCGCGTTGGTTCTAACAATGATCTTCTCATCCTCAGGACAGTAGTAATAACCACCTTTCGTTTGATTAGGGTATCCCACAAACAATATTAGCTTGGACCTACCTTCTAACTTATCAGGTTCCTTTGACAAAATATATGCAGGACAACCACACACTCTTATATTTGACATGCTGGGCTTTTGCCTATGCCAAAATTCCTAGGGAGTCTTAGGAACTGACTTAGAAGGTACCAGGTTCAGCAGGTACGCCTCTGCTAATAATGTGTGGCCCCAAAACAAAATAGGAAAGCTTGTATAACTCATCATGGACCTAATCATTTCAAAAAATTCCTATTTCTACTTTTTGTCACACCATTCTGCTGAGGAGTGTCGGTGCGGTCCATTGGGATGTAATCCCATGGTGTGACAAAAAATTCAAGAACTCTTCACTGAGATACTCGCCACCACGATATGATCGTAATAACTTAATGGTCTTGTTTAACTTCTTCTCTACTTTCGCCTTGAATACCTTAAATTTCTCAAACCATTCAGACTTATAGTGAAGTAAGTAAACATGCACATGTCTCAAGTAATTGTCAATAAAAGTGACGAAATACATAAATCCTCCACAAGCTTGCGTAGACATCGGTCCACATGATTCAGACTGGTTCAATTACAACACATCACTTACTCGAGACTGACTTGCCTTGAAAGGCGTGGTTGTCATCTTTTCCTCTATACAGGATTCACAAACTCGATGTGGAACTACCTAGATAGAATCTAACGTTCCATCATCTACGAGTCTCTTGATCCTATTTAGACTGATGTGACCTAGTCTCAGATGCCATAGATATGTAGATCCTCATCAGAAGATGAAAATTATCTCTTCTTATGATTGAATGCAGCATTCACAGAATATTCATGCAAACAAGTAAGGATATAAAGAGAGTCTTTTTGTATCCCAGAATAGATAACACCGTTATTGCCATTGATAAAAACATAACTATCAAAAATAATTGAAAATCCATCATTTATTAAATGGGAAACAGAAATAAGGTTCCGCTGAAAATCCGGCACATACAAAACATCTCTTAAAATCAAAACATTATATTGAAATCATAATTTAACATCTCCAACTGGTTCTACAGACACACGACCAACATTACCCATGTAGATCGTCTCCTCGTCATCATTCAGCTGCCTAATTGGCCTGAAATCCTGCAAAGTGTAACAAACATGATAAGTAGCTCAGTATCCACTACCCACGAATGGGTAGAAACAGATGCTAAACATGTTTCCATTACAAATGCAAATGATGTACCTTGTCCAACCCGCTTGGTTAGACATCCTTCTTCCAGTGACTAGTTTTGCCACAACTGAAACACTTGCCCTTCTTCCCCGATGTCATAGTCTTCTTCTTAACATAACTTTTGCTTCCAAAAGTTGTCTTCTTGAATTTCTTTCTAGTCACCCCTTTAAGCTTAGCACCTTTCGATGAAGTAGGGCAACTACTAGAAGAAACCAAGACTGCCTTTTAAGGTTGCATGACTGACCTAGCTGCCTTTAGGTCACTGCGCAACTGATTGAGAGTGTAGTTAAGTATGATATCGACCTTGGCTTCCCCATCAATACCTCTTCCATGCAACGTCAGTTCATCTATGAGATGAGTCATGGAAACTACGTGCTCCCTCACTGAGCTACCATCAATCATTTTACAACTCACGATTTCCCTCATGAGTTTAAATCTGACAGCTCTATCTGATTCCCTATAAGTAACTGTGAGACTATCTATAATCTCAGATGCTTTGTCATAGTGTTGATGTTGTTTCTGAAGAATCTTAGGCATAGTGGTCATCATGTAGCTCTTGACTACATTATTAGACTCGATTCACTTGTCATAGAGGTTCCACTCCTCATCAGTTGACTTAGTAGTGAGATATCTGGATTGTTAAGAACATATTAATGTTCCTTTGCAACTAGGATATAATCCAAGTTGCGCTTCCATTCTAGGAAATTCGGACCAGTTAATTGATTTTGTGCTAAGATATATAGGACATTATTCACAGACATATCTAAAATCAATAAGTGATTAAAGTAAGAATATACATGCAGAACATTGAAACAAATATACATTGTAACCTTTTGATAAACCAATATAGTTGTTTCCCCAAATTGCCTAGGTGCATCTACCGCAAACTCCTTTCGAAGACATTTACGATAGACCGCCTAACCATATTTCTCTTTGAAGTTCAAGTCTTTAATTTCAATCCATGACAAGTATTCGCCGGCAAATGAAATTGATAATCGAAGATAAAACTAAGACCATGTTCAACCTATCTAAGCAGGGACATTGATAAGTTAGTATTTTCACCAACTTATTTAGTTATTCTTTGGCTAATTGAGTGATGTTTAGATTGTTTTACGTGTCTTTTTGTGCATGGATTGGCTTTTGTGCTCGTAATGTCGTGATTGGTGAATTATGCAGGCTTTTAGTCGGAAATAGGGAAGAAGCAGGAAATTGCTCGAAGTTCCAGGGCCATGATGATCGACGCCAAGGGCAAGTCGATCAACAAAGGCATTTGTGTGGACGATCGACGAAGAGATTGAAGGGAGATCGACGCAGGTCATGAGTTGATCAATGCGTGTTCTTCAAGGCCGTCGATCGATGCCAAACTTCCGTCAATCGACGTGGGTTCTTCCAGGCCATCGATCGATGAGATTTCTCCATCGATCGACACGGCGACGGGTTTTCCTAATCTGATCTTGATTTGAAGATAGAGATATATCTAATCCTAGATACTGTTTGATACATCTTTCACTATTATAAAAGGCCATGTAAAATTCGAATTTTAGTGTGGAAATCAATAGAGCAATTAAGAGATTTTAGAGTTGAAGGTTTTAGAGATTTCCAAGAGTTATTTAGGTTTTATGTTTGAAGACAGGTTTTTGTGGGAAAACATCTACACCCAAGTTTTTATGCAATTCATGTTTTTATTTATCTCTGATAATTCTATTCATGAATATGTGTAACTAACTTCCTTCTCAGATTCTAGGGTTTCGAACTATCAATGTATGCATGTTTGATTAATTGAATTATTTTCCCTTTCCCATCGTAGTTTGTGAAATTTGTGCTTATGCATAGTCTTGAGTTTGCTGGCCACATCTTAGGATTAATTAGTTGAGGATTTGAGACATAACTGTAATAGTTTTCAATGGAAAGAGTTTTTCACAATATAATTTGATTTCTTGTCTGAGCAGAAGGAGATAGATTATAGGAATAAATCTGTTGATCTTTGGAGTTAGTTAATTCATCTTGAGACCGAGCGGAGATAGGTAATTGACTAATCTACTTTATGAATTATCCAACAAAGAAGTTCATAATACTTTTCTGATGTTTCACTATGAAGAGGAATTAAATTGGGAATTAATCAATTCATTCATATACGTCGTACTTGATAGGCAGATATCCCTGGAATCTGTACTTGTCATAACAGTTCATCAAAAGAATTTTATTTTCCTGTTTAATTTTAAGTTGCAAGATTAGTTTGAAACAAAACCCAAAGTTTCTTTTCTTCCCTAACCAGTATTTTGAGCACATATGTTTTGGTATTTAAGGTTTTTCGTTATTTCTTCCCCATGGGATTTGATATTTTATTTGCCGCTTTATTATTAGCTTTGCTAAGTCACTAGTAAAATAATTCTGCGATCAAATTTTGGCGCTGTTGCCGAGGAAAGAATAGAAATAATCTTACTATTAATTCTGTGATCGGAATACTGATTTAGATTGTAACTTTCGTACTTTTATTTGAATGTTCGTGAGTTTTCGTTGTTTACGTCGATCGATGTGAGTTCTACGTTGATCAATGCAGTAATTGAGTCTGCGTCGATCGACGCCCATTCACTGTCGATCTGCGCCGTCCTATTTTGTTTTTTTTTAGAATTTCCGTTTGTTTCGGTTTATTTTCTGTTTACCTCACTGCCTCCTTTGCTGTACAGGTAGTGCATGAGTACGAGAGCTAAAGGAAAGGACCCGCTCTATTATCACCAGGACATCGAAACCACGTGTAGAAAGTTATGAAGGAATAAGCGTGCCCAAGAAAGTTCGACCGATTAAACAATGGCAGACAACGTACCGCCGTCGAACCATGTGCCGCAGCCGAACGTACCACAGCCAATTGATCAATCACCTCCACCAATGCTAATTGCAGAGGAACAAGCTATGTTGCTCCAAGAAGTCCAAGAGATGAGAGCCCAACTCTTACAGCTGAACCTCGACAGGGATAATCGACGTCCCCACCGCCGTCCACTGTTCGAAGACAACCCTGATGATGGAGAAGATGATGACCAAGATCAGCCGGATGAATCTGACGAAGAGGAAGAAGAGGAGGCTATGCAGAACCGATATAAACCTCGATTCAAGGAGACAGACTTCAGAGTTGGCATAAACGCCAATAACTTGGAGCTAAAAACCGAATTGGTGCAGATGGTGCAGCAAAATCAATTCGGAGGAAGAGCTACTGAGGATCCTTATGCACATCTGGATAAGTTTCTTATGCTCTGCAACACTGTCAAGATCGGAGGAGTCAGTAAAAGTGCCATCTGAATGCGTCTGTTCGCATTCTCTCTGAGGGATAAGGCACAATCCTGGTTTACTGCACTCGATAAGGGAAGCATCAGTACATGGACGGAGCTAAGGAATGAGTTCCTGGAAAATTTCTTCCCTCCAAATGTCATCAGACAAAAAAGGAAGGAAATAATCAGATTCGCTCAAAGACCTGATGAGAGCTTCAAGGAAGCGTGGGAGCGATTCAGGGAGTTACTGAGATCTTGCCTAGGACATGGCTTTCCGCCAAGAGAATAGGCTGAAACATTCTACGAGGGACTCAATGAGAAGACCGTTGAGTTGGTGGACACCACATTGGGAGACACCATCATGACGAAAAGCAGAAAGAAAGCCATGGAATTCTTCCAAAAAATGGCTAAGAATACTCAACGGTGGTCCTCGAGTCGACATCGGCCTGTGAAAGCGGTCAAGAAAGTGGTGGAGAAAGTTGCTGAACAACCTGATTTGGCAACCGAGCTGAAAATGGTAAAGGAAGAGTTTGCTGCACTGAAGCAGGAGAAAACAATTGTTGCAGTTGAGCCAATACAAGCTCCACTAGAGGAGGATTGTGCCGATGTAAACTTTATCCAAAGGGGTGGTTATCAAAACAACTACCGCAGAGGATATCAGCAACACAATCAACAGCATAACCAGCCCTACACCTATAATCACGCGAGGAATCACCCTCGATTTTCCTACGCAAACAATCATGCCGCGGAGCAGCCCCCACCTGGATTTGCAGTGCAAGATGGAGCAGTAGTGGAGAAGAAGAAGCCAAATCTCGAGGAGATTTTGGCTAAATTCATTCAAGGGTCCACTGACAAAGTGACCACGCTAGAGCAAGAAATCTCGGGGGTAAATACTAAAGTTGATCAGGTGCAAAAGCATGCGCAGATTATAGAAAACCAGGTCAGCCAGATTGCCGATGCCCTCGGAGCTCAACATAAGCCGGGACAACTCCCGAGCAACACTCAAGTTAACCCCAAGTGTTGGGAAATTTGGCTAAGTTTCCTCTCCCCAGTAGCTACTTGTTTAGATTCTAGTTTGGTGTTTTGGTGGATCAAATCCTAAGTCCTACCAGCGTCAGTTGTCTCTAGATAGCTCTAGATCTCAAATGTAAAGTCCTGTTTAGGTCTTTTGAGTTGTAAGTCGCAGCTGATCAAGACTCATGCTGGCTACTGTTCACCAGCATGAGATGTACTTACCAGTTGAGAAAAGTCTCACCAGCAAGCGACTGACAAGACTCGTGCTGACACTGTTCATCAGCATGAGAAGAGCTAATGACTGGCTACTGTTCACCAGTTGGGAAGGTTTTCATCAGCAGGGAGCTGACAAACCTTATCAGCAGAATAGGTGTTCTCACTGACACTGTTCACCAGCGGTGAAGCCACCAGTCATGGGAGATTCCAAGAGTTAACATCAGACATATCGGTAGACTTAGATTGTGCCAGCGCAAGTCACCAGCAGAGACTGCCAGCACAAGATCACCAGAATGTTCTACCAGTCGGATGTTACCAGCAGAATTCAAGATTCACTCTCCCAGAGTCTTAGAGACAAAAAGAAGATTCGTCTGAGGAATAAACTGACAATGTATGACTTTAAGGGAGGATACCTTAAAGTCTATCAGTTCAAGATACCAGTTCCGATTCCTCGTACTGACGAATAGTGCCGTTCTGACATAAAGAGATCAATGTCAGATAAAGTGGACAAAAGCATGGCGCTTTCCGGAAATTCCTACCTGCCGCCGTCAGAAGGACATGCGAGGACAGAGACCTTTTCCGGATGAGTCCAAACGGCTAGAAGTTTGAATGGGATCCCGCGTCTATAAATACCTGGGATCCATCAACATTCAATACTTCCTCTCTCGCTCAACTACCGAAAGTCAGAAACTTTATTGCAAGCAAGCAACTCTTTCGAGGCCTTTCTAAAGGCTATCCGTGTGTTGATTTATTCAAACACGAGACTTCAAGCTTCCAGCTTGTAAGTTATTGATCTCTTTGGTGTTCTTTCTCTTCCGAGGAAGTTCACAGCAGCTCTTGTGCCAGCCAGCACCTGAGTTATTACGGGCTTTTTGCCGTATTGAGAAGACACGTTCTTGGGAGAACTAAACACCCACGCAGTCAGCTAAGGAGGTTGAAGTGACGTGCTCGCACTCCAACAGCTGATCAGAGTTGAAGAAGGACAAGGCCGGGAGCGGTTGATCTAGTGAACTGGTGGACGAGGCATTCACCAGCTAGAGATAGATCGTAGGACGCTTGTACCCGATTACTCTTAGTGAAATTTCCAGTGCTACGACTGGAGAGTGGACGTAGATCAGTTGATCGAACCACTATAAATCCTTTGTCTTTTATCAGCTTTCTGCATTTCATACTGATTTAAAACCCAGCACCCAAGTGCTGGTGTATATCTGAAAACTGATATAACTGTGCAAACAAGGCCTAAAATATTCTAAGTCTTGAGCTACCAGCTGACGAGCCAGTCGCCAGTCAGCTGAGTACTCAGAGTGCCAGTTGACTTACCAGCTGACAAGGTCCCAGTCAGCTGAGTAACCAGCAGAGCGCAAGAAACGAACTAACACAGTTTCCGCTGCCAAGTTATACCCTGATAATCCGGGACCAACACCAAGAATCAGAATCACATGAACCAAGTGAATGCCATAACTCTGAGAGGGGGAAAATTGTATGAAGGGCCAAATCTGGCAGGGAAAAATACCCAGGAGGACGAAGAAGCCGAGCAGGACGAAGGAGCCGTTGCAGACGCAGCCCCGTCGATCGATGCGGGATCTACATCGATCGATGCAGCTTCAAAGGGTCCGTCGATCGACGTTGATCCACGTTGATCGACGCCAGTTCCCAGTGTGCCTCCAAAAAGACCTCCTCTGCCATTTCCGCAGCGTTTTTCCAAGACAAAGATGAACGAGAGGTATGCACGCTTCTTGGAAAATATGAAGAAGGTGCACATCAACATTCCATTGGTTGAAGCCCTGCAAGAGATGCTCGGATACATCAAATTTCTGAAAGACATGGTCTCTCAAAAAAGACCCTTCATGGAGCACAAGACAGTCAATCTCTTCGAAGAATGCAGTGCCATAATTCAAAAGAAAATGTCGATCAAAAGGGAGGATCTGGGCTCCTTTACGATCTCTTGCGTAATCGGAGGGGAGACTTTCGAAAAAGTCCTCTGTGATTCTGGAGCATCAATCTATTTGATGCCGCTGTCTATCTTCAAGCAGTTGGAGATCGGGAATATCAAGCCAACAACCATATCACTCCAGATGGCCAATCGTTCAGTGTCCTACCCGAAAGGCATTGTGGAAGATGTGCTGGTGAAGGTAAAGGATTTCATCATTCCAGCCAATTTCGTGGTGCTTAATATGGAGGAAGATCGAAACATTCCCCTGATTCTAGGAAGACCATTCTTCAAGACTGTAGGGACTTTTATCGACATTCGAGACGGCAAACTGACCTTCAGGGTTAACAATGAATCGGTCACATTCTCAATCTATAAGGCCATGCAGAAGCACAACGATGGGAGCTACCACGAAGAATGTCACATGATCAACTGTTTCAACCCTGTGATGTCTTCTCCCTTCTCCTCTCTCAAAACTGAGCCGGATTTTCTGGAAAACTGCCTACAACACTCGATGTTCTCATCGACAAATCTAGAAGGAGCAGGTGAGGAGATTTTGGATCTGGTCATGGAGCTGGATGTGCTTGAGGAGATAACTCGGGAAAAGGAAAACAAGAGGGAGCAACTACCATGTCGGTACAGCCAGAACAAACCGGGAAAAGGTGGGAGAAGGACCACGTCGATCGATGCCAGCATCGCGTCGATCGACGCTGCATCAAAATCTACGTTGATCGACACAAATTTCACGTCGATTGATGCCCGAAGGAAGTCAGACATGGAGTTTTCTTTGACAGAGAAAGCACGACATAGAAAAGGGATTGCCGCAGTTTCAACCATGTCGATCAACGCCCAAGGCACGTCGATCGATGCCCAAGATCTGGGACAGGAGGCATCCAACTCTGATCTGCCGACTCTCGAACTCAAGACACTTCCGGCGCACCTCAGGTACGTTTTTCTGGGTTCTAACGACACTTACCCTGTTATTGTCTCTACCTATCTTACACAGGGGGAGTTGGATAAATTGCTACGAGTTCTACGGAAATACAAGTCCGCCATTGGATGGACTTTGGGGGATATCAAAGGGATCAGGCCTTCACTTTGCATGCACAAGATCATCCTTGAAGAGGACGCCACACCAAAGAGACAAGCACAGCGACGACTGAATCCTATCATGCAAGAAGCCGTAAAGAAGGAGGTTCTCAAACTCCTAGACCATGGCATGATATATCCGATTTCCGACAGCAAATGGGTAAGCCCTACTCAAGTAGTAGTCAAGAAAGGAGGGATGCAGAGAGTAAAGAATGATGATGGAGAGGAAGTTGCAACAAGACCAGTCACGGGATGGCAATTTTGTATTGACTATCGAGCCTTGAACACCGCCACGTGCAATGATCACTTTCTTCTTCCTTTCATTGATCAAATGCTTGATAGATTATCCGGTTATCCTTTCTATTGTTTTCTTTATGGTTACTCAGGGTATAATCAGATAGCTGTGGCGCCAGAAATCAGCACAAGACAACATTCACCTGTCCTTACGGAGTGTTTGCCTACCGACGAATGCCGTTCGGATTGTGCAATGCACCGGCGACCTTTCAAAGATGCATGATGGCAATCTTCCACGACTTGATTGAAGACATCATGGAGGTATTCTTGGATGATTTCGCGGTTTTTGGTAGCTCATTTGATGTTTGCTTGCAGAATCTGGCTACCGTACTTGAGAGATGCACTGAGACGAACCTATGCCTCAATTGGGAGAAATGCCACTTCATAGTGCGAGAAGGAATCGTGCTGGGACATCGAGTATCAGCTGAAGGACTAGAAGTGGACCGAGCCAAAGTGACAGCCATTGAAAAGATGGCGCCACCAACAAGTGTCAAAGCAGTTAGAAGTTTTGGATTCTACAGAAGATTCATCAAAGACTTCTCAGAGATATCGCGGCCTTTGTGCAACTTGTTGGAGAAGGATGTGTCATTTGTCTTCGACGACGACTGCCTGCAGGCCTTTGAAAACCTGAAAGAGGCGTTAGTGACAGCACCGGTGTTGACTTCTCTGGATTGGAGCGAGCCGTTCATTCTAATGTGCGACGCCAGCGACTATGCAGTTGGGGCAGCTGAAGGGAAGGCTCTTTCATGTGATTCATTACGCCAGCAAAAGCATGAATCCGACTCAATGCAACTATACCACCACGGAAAAGGAAATGGTTGCAGTCATGTATGCATTTGACAAGTTTTGGTCCTATCTGATAGGTTCGAAGACGATTGACTACACCAACCATGCAGCCATCAGATATCTGTTCGTGAAGCAAGATGCCAAGCCCAGATTGATCCGATGGATACTATTGCTACAAGAGTTTGATTTGGAGATCAAAGACAGAAAAGGGAGTGAGAATGTGATTGCAGACCATTTGTCACGATTGGAGCTTGATGAGTTCATATTTTCACTCGTTATTGGTTTGATTTATCTTTGTTTTTTATTGCATTTTCATTTGTTTTAGTTATTTTTATTGCATGAATCACTCTAGGAGGGTATTGCACTTGTAGTGGTGTATTTTTGCAGGTTTGAGGTCGAATTCACCGAAATTCCGTTCTGAAAGCAGTGACGTGCAAGAGTAGCAGTGAAGGATTTCTCCACACAAGGAATTCGGGCTATTGGCGCATGGTAATTGATAGAGCTTTGAATTAGCTTTCCAACGCAACTGGAATCGGGTCAATCGGAGTTCGGGAGAGGAAGTTATGGCCAAAACCGTGAGATCGCGTCGATCGACGGAGACGTTTTTGGCGAGATTCTGGGCGGATTTCACGTATCTTGGGCGAGATTTGGTCAAAATTGAAGAGATATATCATATTGGAAGCCCTGAAGACTCAAGATTGAAGATATACTCATTGTAGGACTTGGAGATATAGATATACATCAAATCTAATCCTATTTCCTCTAGGATTCTGCCTTCTAAAGCCCATACAAATACTATAAATACCCCCTAGATTAGTTTATTCAGTGGATTTCACTCCCTATATGAATTTCAATTCATATATCCTTCTCAACCTCAATTTCTGTAGTTAGGATTTTATTTTATTTTATGCACCTTTGAATTTATGTTTTTATTTTTAATGCTAGTTTATTTCAGTTTAATTATTTCTAGGGTTTGAATATTATTTTGAA
>JAPKLW010002687.1:0-71456 GCA_026898455.1 Plectranthus barbatus | reverse complement strand
GAATTGAGTAACAACTCGTGTTGTTAATCGTAGACTCAAACCCTACAGTTAATGCATAGGACTTGACAAAAATCTGTGAGGTTTGAGCCTTGATATTGTCATATCTTTATTGTTTGTGAGTGGCAAGATTGAGAGTACGAGATCTAGAACTTGCATCCGTTCTCTATCTATTGGCATGAGTGTGTAACTAGAAAATGATCTTAGGCCATCGATTCTTAGTCCTACCTTTCACACCGGGAGTATAAGGTGATTGTTATCGTAATTTTGCCTTTCATATCTTTCACCCCTGTGATTGAACTTTATTGGTGAATTTTCTTTGATATGATTAGGACCATATTTGGGGGGAAAGAGTGTATGAGGGTGAATACGGTGATGAGAGTTGGGTTGGGAATTGATTGGATTTGTATTGATGGGAAATGTTGAGGACCTGGATTGATAATTAAACCTTGAGTGTGTAGTGAGAATTTTTATGAGTTTTTATTGCGCATCACCCACCGTGCTATCTTCTCCTAGCACGAGGCTGATGCTTTAAGCTGAAGCTCTTCTTTGTGAATATATCTTTCTGAGATATCTTCACAACAATCAGTTTCCTAGTCTGGGACTCTAATTCTCATGGGCGTATACCAGCCACTTGTGTTATGGGAAGAACCTCTAAACATCCAACCAATTTGGGAAGAATTATTAAACATCCACCCAACGGGAAGGAGAATGCGGGGTGCGTCCCCACTTCAACCTGAAGACTGAGTCTACAAGGAGTTCCTAGGCGAGTGCCACAGCTGACCGGAGGATGGAGGAGCCACGGACTGTGTATAGATCGTAAGGAAGCTTGTATTTACTTAGTGAATTATCCAGACCTTGGGTCTGAAGAGTGGATGTAGAATATTGAAGTCCGAAACACTATAAATGTCTATGTGCTGCTTTATTGCTTTCTTTATACTTGCTCTGTTTTCTATTTCACAAACTGACTACTGAAACCTTCAATACTTGTCTAAGTATCGAAGAATATAAACTATAAAATTGACTTAACACGGAACAGAGACTTAATCTTAAACTGACTAACACACAAAATTGACTTTACTCTGTTTGAACGAACCAGTATTTGTGCTTATTTTTAATTCTGTTGCATACACAATACCTTCCGTTGCACATACTGCACTCTTATTTCGGGACCAACATCTCACATTATTAAAAAACACACAACAAGACACAAACAAAACACCACTATAAAAGCAAGCATTAACCTCTTAAATCGTTAGATATTTGATAGGAATATAACTCATTTTCACGAGTTATCACCCCCAAATTTAGCTTATTGTTCGTCCTCAAATAATGGGGGTTTACTGAAGTTACTAGCTGAGCTCAACTATTCCTACATTTATCTTTTTTCTAATCACAGATTAAGGTGTATATGTTCATATATACACTTCCCCGATAATCTTTGGCTGATTGTAAATCTCTTCGTTAAATACAAAGGATTGGTAGTGTAAACTTTTAACTGCTTTATATTAGCCTCCAAGCCTCAATCCCTCATCAGTAGGAGGTCAATCTTTTAATTCATGTTTGGGAAGAATTTTCGAATGATCTTATCCCTTCTTCTTACTTTTTTTAGAAACTAAGTTTCAGTTTACTTCCTTATTTGATGTTCTGGTGTGTCAAAACTAAGCTTCTAGGTTTCTAGTACGTCTTTATAGGTAATCATTGTATAGGATAAATCTTGAGTTGTAATAGACTAGAAATTGTAGCTGAAGGTCGAGCAGTCAGAAACATAGTATCAAAAGATAGAATTCAGAGAAGGTAATGCTCGAGAAGACAAGAATCAAGCTTCAGAACTTAAAGCGAAGATACCATGAAACTTGAAATGATGAAGACTGAGTTTCGTGCTTAAAACTTAGAACGCCCAGAAAAGTCAGTTTTTGAAAACTAAGTTTTTCACTGAAGAGAAGAAACTTACAACTGACTTTGGAGAATGTCAGTTTTCAGTTTCAGAATTCAAGAGCATGAGAGAAACAAGGAGACACAAGGAATTGTGAAGAGGAATCTAAAGTCAGACTCAAGATCTCTTAAAGTATCAATCGAAAAGTCAGTATGAGGAAACTTGAACTTAGATTCGTCGGACTGAAACTTAGTCAGACAAAAGTAGGTAGAAAGTTCACTGCCAATAGTGAAAAGCAGACGAAATTACTATGATTAGATGACCCAATCTTTGTCTCTAACGAATGAATCAATGAGTCTATTAGGCAGGAACCCGAATTGTTGTCCCAGCAGACTATAAATAGTCCAACATTTTGAACGAAGAACAAACTCGAATTACACAGAAAACTAAGCCAAAACTCTGCTAAAGTTTCTACTGAACAGCTCTCTAAATCTCCGTGTTTTCTAAACACGAGGCTTAAGTCTTTTGAGTCAATCTATATCTTCGTGCATCTTTCTGAGTGCACGAGGCTAAAGCTCTCAAGTTTAAGCTATTACTCTTGGTGATTATTTCTTTTCAAGTAATAATCACAGCAGTCAGTTTTCCACTCTGAATTACTAATTATCACAGGCGTTGCCAACCAACCTGAAGTTCTGGGAAGAACTGAAATCATCCAATCATCCAGATTGAAGGCTGCGGGGTGCGTCCTCACTTCAAGCTAAGGAAGAATCAGACGACAAGGAGTTTCAAGGCGAGTGATGTTCGCAGACCGAAGGTCAAATAATTCCAATGGGCTAACCATAAACCGTGAGAAAACTTGTACTCTGTGACATAGTGGATTATCGGATTGATTTCTGAAGAGTGGATGTATGACTTTGATTCCGATCCACTATAATATTTTGCATTATTTACTGTTTATTTAAGTTTCAGGACTTTCAGTTTACTTACTTATTTGAAACCTTCAATACTTAGTTTAAGTATTGAAGTGTATAATTGAATTGAAAACTTAAACTTACTTCGAGCTTAAAACTATGTTTTACCAAAACTGAAAACTGAGTTCCAGTTAGTTTTCAGACAAGTGTAAGACTGTTTAAAACATCCTCCTTACATTCGTATTCTGATTTTGGGACTAACTAGTGGTATCGGCGCCAGCTAGTCCTTACAGGCTGGTCTTTGTTGAGTCGCTTAGGACTGGATTCTTATTTTCTTGCATTTGTTCTTTGTTTTTTGTGTCTTAAGCTCAGGTATACAGATGGCTCACGTTGTCATGCTTCCCAAGTATTTCACGGAGACCTACAACATCTAGAAGAAGAGATCTTTGATCATGCTGAAAAATATCCATCCGGAGATGGCAGATGTCATAGGCAACAGATCGATCAAGATCACCAAAATTAACACTCAGCTTGGAGGAACCGATGACCCGAAGATTATTAAGAAGTCGTATGTTGAGTGGACCACCAAAGTAAAAGCTTGTGCCCACCTAGACGTAGTGACCCTTGAGCTAATTCTACAATCCCTACCAGAAGCTCTGGAATATGACAATGCCAAACTGGTATGAGATTTCTTGGTACTTTGTGTCAAGAAATGAACCAAATGAAAAGGAACAAGATGTAAATATGTGTGGACAAGTACGAGTCTTTTCAACTACTTCCTGGAGAAAACATAAAGTCGATGGAGGCTCGTTTCAACAGCATTGTCTGCGAGCTAAAGAATCTTGGGCGAGAATATAATGTTTGTGACCTGAATGCCAAGATACTCTCCAAGAAGTCCAAAGAGGACTGGTTTGTTATGGTTACCAGCTTAAAAGAGAGATATTTATCGAAGATGACCACCAAGGATGTCTTCGCCAAGCTGCAAGGGCAAGAATGGGGCATCCAGATGGTGAACAGCAATGAAGCTGTCAGAAGTGCAAGTTCACCACCTGAAGAAGATGTTGCTTTCTTCGTAAAAAATGACTTCAAAAGGAGACCACATAAGACATATGTTGGGAATTAACTTGTAATTCTCCCATTATGATCAATTTTTGTAATAGATTTTGTTGAATCAAAGCCTTAGCATTTGGTCGATCATTGTCGAACTTTAGCATAGACTAGCAACTCCTGTAATGTCCTGTATAGGGTGAATATTGAGTTGTGATAGAATAGGTTGCTAGAAGCACATCCAACAGACATAAGAGAATGCAAAAGAGAATGTTTGCTAAGGCGTTAGCAATCATATGCTAAAAGAAGAGACTGCTAAGAAGTATCCTTTTAGCAGACGGAAGAAGATTAGCAGAATGTCTAAACTACGAGAATCTGCTATCGGACAAGTTGTAGCAGAATGCTGAAGGAGTCAGCATCTGCTGGAACATTTCAAAGGAATCAAGTACTAAATCCTGCTGATGCGTCAACAGTCAGATTCCAGCAAAAGCAGATTGCCAGAAAAAGCTTAGCAATCAGAAGGCCTAGCAGATGGCTGTAAGGATGCTTAGCAAGGCGAAATAGCTATCAACAAAAGCTATACTCCCGTTCTGACAAGAAGTACACACAAAGGACAAAGCTTTCCCGAAGTAGTTCGGAAAGTACTGAACGACGCCAAGAGCAACTGGAAAAGTGAAACCATTCTTGGACGAAGGAACCGTTGTGTCTAACGGGTATGGAGATTCAAAGTTTGAATCTCCAAGTATAAAAGACAAGTCCAAAAGTGAGAAATCACTACTGCTTCAATCACTACAGACATTCACAAACATCTTAGGAAGATCCAACAGTCATTTCAGATTCCATTGAATATCTGACAATTCTTTTTAGAGATTCCTTAACTTCGGTTGAGAATCTTCAATCATTGGGATACCTTCCATCCTAGGAAGATCCAAGAGTCATTTCTAAAAAGGATTGACTCTGACAGGCTGTCGCCGCAAACCTGAAAATTTCAGAAGCAAACTATAAAAGCTTCCCGACAGCGAAGGACAAGTTACACGAAGGTTTAGCCCTTGACTTGGCCGTAGCTGTGGTCTGAGAAAAACGAAGTAATAGAGGATAGCCTTGCCGTGGCCGGATTCAAAAGTTCACCGCCTACCGTAAGTGTTCGGCGATTCCTTGTATTTCATATACTTTTTTAGTGAAATTCTTAGTGTTTCGGCTAAGGAGTGAACGTAGATATGTTTGGATCGAACCACTATAAATACTGTGTTCATTTACTATTTTATTACGCAAGTGATTTTAAACCTAGCAATCATATTGCTAGTATATATCTTTGAAGAAACCTTAATCATTCCTTGAGCTTAAATAATCTTCAAAAACATAAGTGTAAGAGACGTTTAACTATTCCGCTGCATTTCATGTTCCTGTTTGAACACGACGACTCTGATAAATCAAGACCAACAAGTGGTATCAGATCAGGAGGTTGAAAACCGACTGCTTCTGAGTCGCTTAAGACCAGATCTATCTTTTCCTTGCACTGTTACTATTTTATTGTGTTTGTCTAGCTCAGGAAGTTACTTAAAGTGTGAACAAAATGTTGAACCACACACTTGGGAAGTATACAAAGGAGAACTTCAAGTCATAGAAGAAGCTTGCTCTTATACAGCTTCAAAGCATACATCCTGAAATGGCAGATGTACTCGAGAGAGGCCCAATAAAAATTATGAAAGCTAACACTTTTGTAGGACCACCTGCTGCTGAAGGAGAAGAACCAAGACCCCAAATGGTTCCAAAGCCTTATGACGAGTACACAACCGAGGACAAAAAGAGAGCCCAGTTGGAACACTTGGCAAAGAAGCTAATCTAGACTATTTTACAAAGTTGATGGCTGATAAGGCGCTTGATTTTGACACTGCCAAAGAAATGTGGGACTATGTCTGTGAATCCTCCCAAGAAACAGACCAGATGAAGCGTAACAAGCTACAGGTAGCTGTTGACAAATATGAATCATTCTCTATGATTGCAGGTGAATCTATACAAGCCATGGAAGAACGATTCAATACCATTATAGGAGAGCTTCGCAATCTGGGCAAAAAATATGAAAATGGGGAGATGAACAACAAGATTATCTCTAAACTACATCCAAGGGATGATTGGTTTGCAAAGATGACGAGCTTGAGTGAGAAAGACCTCAACAACATGTCTACATCCGAGGTATTTGCTCAACTTAAAACTCACGAGTTTATTATACAACAATCGAAAAAGAATGAAGCGGCCGTGGCACAAGCTTCATCAACACTCGCTGCTAACTCTGAGGATCTAGCTTACTTCGCTAAGAAGGACTTCAACAAGTATAAGATGAAGAAGCCCTTATATAATCAAGAGAGACCTGCTCCAGCATCACCAGCAAAGGAGGTTGTTTCAACCTCAGGTTCTCAACTTGTTGATCTGAAGATCAGTGAGCTGGAAGAGCAGATGAAGAAACTTCAGAAGCTGATGATGGAAGCTAAAGCTGAGAAAGAGGCCAAAGAAATCCAGCAATCACCATCTACCCGCTCAGCAGAGCGAAAGCCTAGGACATGCTTTGAATGTGGATCGCCAGATCACTTAAAGCATGAGTGTCCGAAAGTCAGCAAAGAAGAAAGGGAGAGTCTGAAGCAAAGATTTGAAAGACGTGCTGTTAAAGCAGTCACCAGGGCGCTGCTGACAAGGACAGAGGCTCATGACATTCCTGAGAATGATGAAGAGTACTTACTACCTTTCTTCAGAAGAAGATGATGAAGAAGCCATGCTAGTTCTGATGGCCAATATTGTGGATGATCAGTTTGCTGACGCTGATGTTGATGCTGAACAGAATGCTGAGTCGGCTCTAGCAGTCGATAATAATGAGGTACTATCTACAAGCATTCTTCGCTTTGCAACTATTGAAGAGTCGGAGAAATTCTCTTTAGATTCTGAGGAAGACTATCTCACGAAACTAAATGTAGAATTCTAAAAAATGTATAAAATCAAGAATGCTATAGTTGGGGAGAACACCTCACTAAAACTGGAAATAACATCTTTGACCGAGGAAGTCGAAAGACTAAGGTTTGAAAGTGAGGAATTTTCAAAACTCAAAGCTGATTACTCCGATTTGTCTGAGAAATTCCAAAATCTTGAAAAAGAGAATCTTACTTTGAAAAGTAAACCCAAATAAAATTGCATTTGTACATACACATCCAGTAGGGCAGTTTTAAATACCATTGTAAGCCAACAGAGACATCATAATGATCGATCTGGTTTAGGGCTTGGATATTCTGAAAAAGCAACGCCTTCTAAGCAGAAACCAATCTTATTTGTTTTTGCTGGAACTATTATTGCTAACAAAGGAAAAGGAATTATCACTGCTGAATCTTCAAATGCTAAGCCAATTGCTGAGCAGAAGAATGGACATCCGCAGAATGCGTCTGTTGGATCTCAGTAGAGGTCTACCTCAGAGACTACTAAATATTCGTCTGCTAGATCTCAGCAGAGGTCTCATTCAGGATCTGCCAAGCATACATCTACTGGACCTCAGCAGAGGAACCCAAGGATGAATGCTATGCACGAATCTGCTAAACCTCAGCCGATGAACCAAAGGACGAATACCAAACATGTATCTGCTGGACCTCAACAGAGGAATCCAAGAGCATATGCTAAACCATATTCAGCAAGACCAAGGATTGCTGAGTGTTTTGTTTCCATCACAATGACAGCAAATCCTGTCTTTAACAAGGGCAAGCTAGCTCATTACAATGCTGTAAGGCCTATATATCAACAGAACACACTACATAGGAGAAATACCTATGTAAGACCTGAGCTCAATTCTTTCATATTTCAAAGAGCAAGGAAGGGTAAGCACACTACTGCACCTAGATATAACAATTTTAAACATGCTAAACCTAAGGTCGAGAGAGTGGTGAAAGATGAGATCAAGAAGAAAAGCTTGAAAATCACCAAGATGTGGGTTCCGAAAGGAACTTTGATCCACGCTAATCCTGCAGGACCCGACGCTAAATGGGTACCTAAATCAACTTGATCAATTGTGTTTCAGGAACAGGATCCAAGTGCTAAAACGTCAAGCATATCAAATGAGTGGATCCTTGACAGCGGTTGTTCCGCACATATGACGGGGAATGAGGAACTATTCTCAGATATACAAAGATTCCTTTATGGCCCCAAAGTTAAGTTCGGAGACAACAGTGAAGGGAGAGTTGTTGGAAGAGGGTGCATTGAGCGTAATGGCTTAAGGATTGTCAACGTAGCTCTCATCTCCAACCTCAAACACAACTTACTTAGCATTAGCCAATTATGCGAAAATGGGTATATTGTATCATTTGTTAATTCTGGTTGCTCTATTGCTGACAATGTTACAGGAGAAGTGAAGCTAAGAGGGACCTGTAAGGGTGGCCTATACGTTGTTGATTGGCAGAGCGGTCAACAACACTCATGCTTCCTAGCATTGAACAAAGAGGAAACAACATGGTTATGGCACAAGAGGTTGAATCATCTTAATTTTAAAACTATTAACCATCTTGCCAAGAACAAATTTGTTGTAGGTCTGCCTGCTGAGACTTTCCGGAAGGAAGGTGTATTCAAAGCCTGTCAACAAGGAAAAAAAACCAAAGCCTCGTTCAAATCAAACCCAGAGACAGCTACATCAGGAAGGATCCTTGAGCTCCTGCACATGGATTTATTCGGACCAGTCACACCATCCACTGTAAGCAAGAAAGTCTAAACGCTTGTGGTTGTTGATGACTTCTCCAGGTACACATGGGTTTGCTTGCTAAGGACCAAGGACGAAGTCTAGATCCTTCTACCAGAGCTGATTCTTAAAGAACAAAATAGCAAAGAGGTCACGGTGAAGAGGATTAGATCAGACAATGGAACTGAATTTTGCAATGGAATCTTGATGGATTTTTGCGCAGAAGCCGGTATCAATCATGAGAAGTCCGCTGCTAGGACTCCCCAGCAGAATGGGTTAGCAGAGCGAAGGAATAGGACTTTGAAAGAAGCTGTGCGGACCATGCTTGCTAACTCTGGTTTAAGTGGAAAGTATTGGGGAGAAGCAGTGATGACCGCATGTTACACTCAGAATAGGAGCGCTATCAATGGCAGATTCAACAAAACTCCTTATGAAGTGTACAATGGTCGTAACCCTTCAATCACTCATCTTCGTGCTTTCGGTTCGACATGTTATATCCATAACAATGGGAAGTCGAAACTTAACACTTTTTCGCCAAAATCTGATGAAGGTGTTTTCCTGGGATATGGACACCCTTCTCACAAAGGCTATCAAGTGTTAAATAAGACAACTCAACTTGTGGAAATAACATGCAATGTTATTTTTCATGAGTCTACTTTAGTGCGCAGGGTTATCAAAGATAAAAGGGATAGCAATCATGAGACCAATGATGTCCATGGTCAATCAATCTTGAATTCATTCGAAAATATGAGTATTGATCCGACTAGGTCTATGAATGATGTTAATCCAACAACGACGCACTCAGCAGGTGACCAGACTGCTGATCAGGCCAATGATGCTAATGATCACGCTGAGGACACTTCACCAATTTATCTGAATGTAAACTTGGATATATCGGGAATTCTTGATGATCAAGACGATGTGGGCACTGCTGAAGATCTTGGCAGAGGAGCTGCTGAGATTCCAATTCCTGAGGTGCCGACTGCTGAGATTCTAGCTGCTGAAGTACCTGCCGAAGAAGTCCCTGTTCATGAAGATCCTGTAGCAGAAGTTCCGGTTGCTGAAGAAGTCCCAAATAATGGTGAACGAGATGCTGACATTCCAGATGCTGAGCACCAGGCGAATGACGAAGGAAATATTCTAGCAGACAACAATCAAGAAGGAGGAACAGATGCTGAAGTTCCAGCACGTATCAGACCTGCGTGGCTACGTGCTCATCCACTAGAAGATGTTCTTGGAGATGTCAATGACCCCATTCAGACGAGACAAGGGAATGCAATGCTAGCCTGCTACATATCTAGCGAAGAACCCAAGAAGGTTGAAGAAGCTCTACTAGATCTAGATTGGGTGAATGCTATGTAAGAGGAGCTTGCTGAGTTCACACGTAACAATGTGTGGGAACTAGTAGATAGACCAGAGCACCAAAGTGTTATAGGCACTAAGTGGGTGTTCAAAAACAAGAAGGACGAGACAGGCTTAGTGGTAAGAAATAAGGCACGTCTCGTAGCCAAGGGATATAGGCAATGTGAAGGAATAGATTATGATGAGACGTTTGCTCCAGTAGCAAGGCTGGAGGCAATCAGATTATTCCTCGCGTATGCTGCATATCATGAGTTTGCTGTGATGCAAATGGATGTAAAAAGTGTCTTCCTAAATTGTGAGCTCAAGGAGGAAGTTTATGTGGAGCAACCACCAGGTTTGGAGTAGGGTAATCAAGTCTATAGACTCAGGAAAGCCTTGTACGGTCTGAAGCAGGCCCCAAGAGCATGGTATGGAACTCTCTCTAAGTTCCTATTAGCAAATGGATTTAAGAAATGGAGGATTGATCAAACTCTCTTACGTATCGAAGATGGAGTAAGTATTTTGCTAGTCCAAATATATGTTGATGACATAATTTTCGAATCGAAAAATCAAGGTCTATGTGATAAGTCTTATAAGCTTATGACAAACAACTTTCAAATGAGTATGATGGGAAAGATGTCATACTTTCTCGGACTGCAAAGGAATCTTTATCCACCAGAAGAAATATACTCGCGATTTAATTGCGAAGTATTGTACAGAGAAGACTAAGAGCTTAAGAATTCCAATCAGCACCACGTGCATTGCCGCTCTCGAGAAGGAAGGAGAAGAGGTGAATCCCACTCTCTACAGAGGTATAATTGGTTCGTTGTTATACCTCACGGCAAGCAGACCAGACATATCATATGCCGTTACTTTATGTGCGAGATATCAAGCTAGTCCTAAGAAGACTCACCTGGACACTGCTAAGCAAATTGTGCGCTATTTAAAATGCACAGAAGGTTTGGGAATTTGGTATCCAAGATCCGATACTCTAGCACTTAATGGATATTCGGATTCAGACTTTGGAGGGTGTAAGATCTATAGAAAGAGCACTAGTGGCACATGTCAATTTCTTGGACACAAGCTAATCAACTGGTTTAGCAAGAAACAACACTCTGTTGCTACATCTACTACGGAAGCAGAGTACGTAGTAGCTGCTAGTTTTTGCTCGCAGATTTTATTGATAAGGCAACAATTACAAGACTATGGGATTTCTCCAGAATGCGTGCCAATCTATTGCGACAACAATAGTGCAATGTGCATCATGAAGAACCCAGTCCATCACTCAAGGACTAAGCACATTGATATTCGTCATCACTTCATCAGAGATCATCAAGAAAAGAAGGACATTGACGTTCGATACATATGCACTGAAGATCAGATTGCTGACATCTTTACCAAGCCTCTAGCCGAGATGAGATTCAAAGAATTATGTATAAAATTAGGTCTCATGGAGTTAGACGATGCCATGGATGAATGAGATGCTACTCTCGTTCTTTCTAAACGTCTTGGATTTCTTCTAGCATGAGTCTATTGAGTGATGAATCCTTCTGCTGAGAAAAGGTTTGCTATGATAATTACAACCATTAAAAGCTGCTAGTAAAGAGGTTGCTAAGCAGACATCTGTTGATTATTCAGCAAGGATCAAAGTCTTAGATCAGATTTTAAAGGTTAATGTACTTTATGTATCTCCTGTTTGAAAGGGATCTACTGGAAGTTATCTTGATGGATTGAAGAAGTTATGAAGATATGTGCCTTTCGGATAGATATGTGTATGAAATAAAGCTCAGATGCACGAATACTGAAGAGGAAGTTCATTTCATTCCTTAAAAAAACCATTCACTTAAAAAAAAAACATCAACAAGTAGGGGGAGGGGAATAGCAAAAACAACTACTAGTTTGATTTTTTTTAGTAGGGGGAACGAGGCTCGCACGGGAAGAAGTCAGCTCCCAGAAGGCTGGACCGGCTTTCTGCTATCTCAGGAAAGCTCTGCTCCAGTAGCCAGCTGAGCTGCATCCCGTTCAGCAGAGGCACCGAAGGATAGAGCTGAACACAGTCTCGGACGCCTTCAAAAATGAAGCCTGCCCAGTCAGCCTCAACCTCATCATCCATGGCCATCATGGCGTACCATACCTCCCTTGAGATGGATAGGTCGTCAAGATTTTCCCCCAGCAGCATGTTGTGGGCGATGCGAAACATCACCCAGTATGGTGACTGCAGACTGGAAGCTGAAGCGTAAGGGGAAAACTCGAACCAGGCAGAGTGTCGCCATTTCTACCACGATGTCCATTCAAGGGCCGCCTCTGCCGTTCGATAGTTAAAAAATGAGATTGAACCCCTAGGAAGGCCAATATCTCGAGAGAAGGAGTCGGGAGACCAACAGACGAGGTTGCCACAGAAGCATCCGTAAATAGCACCCTCCTCAACAATGCAGTCCTTGAGGAACTCCTGAAGGAGATCCCCATGATAGTGGCGAGGGGTGGCACTGATGAACTGCGTCAACCCGCACCTGTTCATCATTGCCATAACCTTCTCAGCCACGGCGTAGTCATCTTCGTAATATGCGTACAAACCAGACTCATGAAGAATCTGGTTGCGGCGCACTTTGATAGCCTGTCTGGGAGAATCTATTTTTTTTAGAAAGGTTTTGGGAAGGAAGTTTTAGTGATGTATGAAGATCAGGAAATTTGTGGTGTTTAGGCTCATCGCAAGGAGGTTATTTATAGAGAGGATATTTATTACTTGGTAATTAAGAACGGTTGGAAAATCTTTTGAAAGATCATGATGATTCATCTCTCAGAATTTGAAGCGTCGCAACGAGAGAGATTGTCATATTTGCATGGGAAGTCCAATCAGTTCAGCAGTGACGATTGATGGTCAGTTCAACGATCGGCTCGAGGTATTCATTATTAATTTCAGACTGCTAGGACTTTAGCAGAGGTTCAAACTCTGCTAAGATATCTTTAAAAGTCTACTCAGCAGTGAGCTGAGACAATCATTTGGAATTATGCTCCAACCTAACACCATCAGAAGTTACCAATATTTTTACGTATATGGATGAAGTAAAGTTGGTTTGTTAAGGATCAAAATTATGGCATGTTCAGCCTTCGAGTCATTTGAAATGAAAATGCTTAACATTTTATATATACATATACAACTACAAAAACTAAACCCGGTAAAATTACAAGGGATGTAAAGGAAATATGCATTTAATACGGCGGATGGGGCCGGAAGGGGTAGAAGTCAGTCCCCCTGAGGTTGGAAGGGCTAGTGGCAAGGTCCGGAAACCTCTTCTCGAGCAGCCAACTAAGCTGTATCCCATAAGGAAGAGGCTGATCTGGATAGCCCCGCACACACTTCCGCACACCTTGGAAGATGAAGGCCGCCCAATCTACCTCCGCCTTATCATCGAAGGCCATCATTGCCTTCCATATCTCCCGATTAAAGGTCATATCATGAGGATCGTCACCAACGATCATGCCGCGGACGATGTGAAAAATGACCCTGTACTTGGTCTGATGGCCATATGCAGAGAACAGAGGAGAGTCCCTCCATTTCTCCCATGCCGTCCATTCTGGCGTTGTCTCCTTCGCAAGATAATCCATTATAGATAATGGACCCCGGGGAAGGTCGAAGTCAGAAGCGAATGACTCAGGAGTCCATTTGATCAATTGATTCCGGAAGGAGCCATATATAACATCCCCCACAGAATCGCTTGATCGGAGGAAATCCCTCAAGTGCGCCCCCTGGAAGCAGTGAGGAGTGATATAGACGAATTTTGCTAGACCATTATGTTGAATGCTGGACATTACTGTCTCAGCTACCCTATAGTCCGCCTCATACTCAGAATACTTGCCAGACTCACAAAGGATCTGATTCCTTGGTACGTAAATAGTGGAAGCAAGATCCATATTTTCTGAAGAGGGAAAGAGGTTCTTTAGAGCAAAGAAAAGAAGACGAAGTAGAGAAATGGAAGGAGCTATATCAATATTGTTCAATGTCGTGCTACTGATAAGCACATTTGAATCATGTTCATTATTTAATGGACGAGACGTGTTCATTTGGAGGATCACATCGGATCATCATGTTTCTCGAGACTCGAGCAATAGCACAGAGAAGGAAATCGTCACATAAAGTGCATGTCTAATCGGAAGCAGAATCACTCAAGTATAAACAGAAGACGAGGAGTCGTGAATATTTTATTTGAAGAGAGTGAGTACGTATGTTATTAACTGAGTGGGATTTCTCAGCAGTCCGCAATTATTATTCGATACTAGGATTTCTCGCTATTAAGCCTAAGTATCTGACTGCTGACCTCCACCACTCAAATGCGGGATGATTTTGAATTTCAAGAGAGGTGCATTTATTGCGCGCAGACGGCGGGGACAAATCAGGACATTCTACGTCGTCTGTACTCGAGTTCGTGGGAACATGTACATCCATACGACACGCCACTTTTAATCCAGCCGTCGATTACATTTAAAGACGAGTGACCCCAACCATCGGATTCTTACAAGTCAGTTACTTATACCCTTTCAAATCGATGTACCTCACTCCACAGAAAATCCAAATCCCTAGCCCTCTGAATTTCTCACACATTCTCACCAATTTTTCTCAAAATCTTCATCTGAAAATTCATAATCCACTTCGATGGCTACCAATCCTTAATCACATTCCACCGAAAACCCAGAACCCAGTTCATCTACATCTTTACTTCAACCACCCACCTTTATATTCCCACCCATTACGGGTTCGCCATTGCATGAGCGACAAGCACCAGGCTTCACCGGCATTGTAAAGAAGGAGGATATAGATACTTCCATTCCTTATGGCCAGCTAGTTATTTTGGCACAGAAGAAAGAGCAGACGGGTCATACGAAGGAGCAGAGACGTCTCGCTCAAATCATGAAGGATAAAATTATGTATCTACCTCTTGCCAAGAAACACATCCCAGAATGGATCATGCAAATCCTCGACTCCGAACTGTTGGTAAAGTATCTTTCTGCTGAACCTGAACACTTTCACCCCCATATGGTATCTGGATTCTATGCCAGGGCCATAATGGACGAATCTAAGAAATCTTTCAAAACCTCCGTTTACGGTAACATCATTGAAGTCAGTGCCGAGATTCTTGCAAAAATGTTCGGCCTTCGAAATTATGGAGAAAGGATTTCTCAATACAATGTGAACGATATCGCGGAGATGGAGAGAAGATGGAACTTATGGAAGAAACCTGGAGAGTTAAAGGATAGAAAAGGACAAGTGATAACCTTCAAGGTTGCTACTCCTATCAACACCTTAAAGGAAGATTTCAAGATTTTAGCCAAATTGGTGATTAAAATGTTCTAGTGCGATGCTGAATCATATTCCAAATTATCAGCCAAAAAGTATGCCGTGATGATGGCCCTGAAATATAATGTCAAGGAAATTGGGCAGAATTCTTCTTCGAGCGATGGGCAGAGAATGCTCGGAAGAATGATCACATGTCCATTGATGGGACATTTTCTTCAAATGTCAATTTCGGTTTGAAGATAAGCAAGTATTTGGAGATGTTGCACCAATAAGAGAGTTGATCAGGGCATGAAGTTGTTGTCTACAGACTTCATTCCCGTAACAAAGAAAGAAGCCAACCCCCTAGATTTCAAGAAACCGAAGAAGCTGACTGGAAAGAAAAATGTGGATACTGACAAGCCCACTTCTGATGAAGAGGTGGATGAACGCTCTTTGGGTGAGCAAGTGTTGCAGCAAGCCATTCTCCTGACCGTTGATGAAGTGGCTGTACTGACCAAGAACGCTGAAACAGAGCAGTGTTTCCAGCATCTTGAGAAGATAGTGGAGCTTGGTGATCTGCAAAATGATAAAATAAATGAAATCATGTCCAAGGAAGCTCCTCATCCATCGACTCTCATTCTGGGTCAGGTTGCTCAACCGATTCCAATAGTGCAGAACACAGATGTTGCAACCACTAGGAGGAGGAGAACACGCAAACGTTTGTTCAGGACTGCTGACTCACAAGAACAGGAAAATCAACATGCAGGAATCGACGAAGCTAGGAAGAAAGCTTCTGTTGAACAAGCTGCTGAGAAGGAGAAGGAGGACAACACTCCTCTGTCCTCTAAGAGTCTTGACGAACGTCTCAAAGAAGTTCGACAAACAAAGAGAAAGAGAAATGAAGAACTAAAGAGGCTCGAAAAGAAACAATTTCAGAAAAACAATGGCGCAGATAAACTTTGATACTAGAGATATGTACTTCAAACAGGTTACGCAAACCTATGTTGAGAGACAAGCTAAGCAAGCTGCTGAGCAGTCAGCACCAGCGGTCTCTGCTTCACAATCAGCAGAGATGACACACACAACTGTTGTTGTCTATAAAGGAAAAGAAAAGGAAGGTGTGATAATTCTTGTTGAAGTTGATTAGACTGAACAGATTGTACCCGAGGAAGAAGCTCTATCTGATGCTGAGTTCACTGAGATGCTTCACTCTGGGGCATTCAATGCTCAGGAGCATTCCAGGGGGACAAAGGTACAAATTCGCGAACCAACTGGAGGATCTGTCAATAGTAGTAGCTCAGAAGAAGACATGCCGCGGAGAGTGGAGGATATCATACCTCCCAGAGATAATAAAGATGAATCATCAGGTGCTGGACAGCAGATCGAAGAACCCATTGTCTCTGCTAAGAATTCTTTCGCTGAAAAGGAAACTCAAACACCTGCTAAGAGATCTTCTACTGTAGCAGTAACAACGAGTCATGCTGAAGAACCGATTGCTGAACAGAGTATGATGGTGGAATCTGTTGAAGGAACCTCTGTTGCTCAAGAGACACTCGTCGCGGGTGCTGACAACACTCAAGCAGAAGAGCAGATAGAGGAAGAAATATCTTCTGCTGGAGCCTTGGATGATTCCACTTGCTCTTCAGAATCTGATTCTAAAAATGAATCAAGTGAAGTATTTGATGCAAAGTTTCTCCGACAGTTTCCCGTCGATCGATGGCCAACTCGCGTAGATCGACGGGAAGGACAAAGTAGCATCGATCGACGGTGGTCCTGCTTCAGCACTCCTACGTCGATCTCGTTGAGTTCTTTTGTCAATCTTCTCTGAAGCTGTGACGAACAAGTTTCCAAATTCTTCCAATTTTCATCCAAAAACCTGCATGATTCATCAAACACACCATAAAAAGCACAAAAGCAAATGTATGCTAAAAAAGATACGAAAAACAACTCAAACATCACCAAAATAGACAAAGAAACAATAGATAAGTTGGTAAAAGTATCAACTTATCAACTCCCGCAAACTTAAACCATTGATCGTCCTCGATCAATCTTTAAGATAAGAAATTAAATCACATGTAGATAAAGGTGTGCAATGCCTCACAAGTCTATTTTATTATCCAAGCATCACTTATTCACATAAACCATGCAATCAAACCAAGATTTTCATTGTTAATTATTGAGGAGGAACCTCACCGGGAAGTGTTTGCACTCATCGCTCAAAGAGTAAAGGGTTCTGTTTTCACTCACCCAAGATTGCAGATTATTTCACCATAAGTTTGACAAATTTCTCATCTCTCCATTACTTGTTAGTGTGGATTTTCAAGGAATCAATTAGGTCTTATTTTGGTTGTAATGTGGCTTACCTAAAATGTGGGATAGATTTGGCTAAGTGACTGAGATTTCAACAATTCTTCCCCACATACCAAACATATCATAAACACAACACGTCCTTGTCCCTTCTTGTCCTTACAAATTTTTTTTTCTAGGGTTTCTTTCGATTTTTGATAGTAAACTACAATCATCAAGCTCATGATTTTTTTTTTCAATGTTCACTTCATTTTCTTTTTCTACCCAAGGAAACCCATATTCTTCCCTCTTGGACTCAAACTCATATCTCTCATCAAACACCTTCCAAATATTTAACTATTTTCAATTCCTCAACCCTTCTAATCAAAGAAATTCTCATTCTAGGCTCAAAGGGGCTACAAGTGGAAATTTAAGGTTAGTGTATGGGAGATGACTATGAAAGAACTTGCCTAAAATCATATTCACCCTATTACCACACTTAATGCAATCTTAAGAGAAAAATAAGTCAAATTTAGGAAATAAATCATTAATCCTAACACTCAACAAAAGAAAGATAGGCACAAATTTTTCTCAGGGCTGAATTTTTGTTCTCCTAAAAAATTATCCAACTTTAATCAGTTTTCATGCAATAATTTATACTTCAAAGCTCAACTTATCAAGTAAAAAGACTCCTATCATCGGCTACTCTTATCACATAGATTATCATGATTATTTTACAAATATCTCAAATCCAAATCAATAATCACAATTCCAAGGAGAAGATAAATCATATTTTCAACATCAACATAATCCAAAGTTCCGACTGCCCTATGTTCAACAGCTCCTAAAATAATTGTCTAGACTTCTTATCATAATAAGCATCACAAATCCAGAATTCAATGTAATACTAATTTTGAAGAAAAAGCCTTGCAGAGATCAATTATTCACACTGAAGCAAAAGAACAAGGATGGTGATGGTTTGAAAATAAAACACAAAAAGAAACAAAAATAAAAAGAAAGTAGTGAATGGAATACAAACAAACAAACAAAAATGTTTCCCTTTTCCGATCATCATCCCCCCAAACTTGTTTCACTCTGAGGAGTGGACAAGTTTGCAAGTTAGATAGGAAAAGAGAAATGGTACCTCACTCATCCTCCGGGGCGTCATCCATCTCTGTATCCGGGGCGGCATCATCGGCAAGTAACCGCCTGTGGGTCCGACGCTCTCGCTGGCGGCGAACATAGGTGGAGTCTGGCTTGTTGTTCCGGAGCAGTCTCTGCATCTGATCCTCGAGTGTGTCAAGCCTCTTGGTCACGTGCTGGCGAAATTGGCCCTGAAGCTATCGCTCCGTCGCTTGCAAGGCTGCCTGCTGCTGCATGTAGAGGTAGAGGGTCGCCAAGTCAACTCCGAAAGAGGAAGACTCTCCGGGGTAGTGACTGGTCGATGCCCCACCTGTCCATCCGGGCGCTGCATACTCAACTCCTACGTGCTGCTGCACGTGCGCATCATCCCCCATCCCCTGCTGTGATGGGATATCAGACTGTCCTTGTTCGGCCTGTGCCTCCAGTCGGTGAATGATTCTGGACGTGCCTGCTCCTCCTCGGGCTCCAACCATGACTGCCAAGTGGGCGGGGGAACTCATCAACCAATTATCACGGAAGTGATAATCAGTGACTCGGGTGAGGTCCGGCTGCGGCAACGGGAACTTGTCCCCGTTCGACATCTTCAAGAGCCATCCGCCCTCATGGGGTAGAAGAACCTGCATCCGAACTAAGAGCTCGGTGCCCAATCCCTGCTCGTCTTGAAGTACCTCAAGGTCGGACAAGTCGATCCCCAAATGCTCGGCAATCGGGGTGATCAATCCCCCGCTCCAAATGTTGCCCTTTGTGGCCTTGAGTTGGTGCCTCCAATGGTCCATGATGAGGGCGGCGAAGCTGAAGTGGTCTCCAGTGAGGAAGCAGTACAAGGCGTAGAGCTCCCCCACTCTCACCTTGGTACTCTCGTGCCGTCCTGAGATGGACACCCCCAGGCATCGCTGAAGGTAGCGAAATACGTAGTTGTCGATTGAAGACGCCTTCAGGTTGCCGACGTCGAAGAGGGTTGGATCAGCTGGGGCATGAAGGGATTCGTGAACTGAATCACGAAGTCCGTTTGCCAAGGATCGTTAATTGGAATATCAAAATAAATTGCTATGCCTATGAACAATCCTAGCATGCTCCTATATTATTATGCATAAGAAGGTTATGCGGAATACCTGGATTGAAGAACGATGAAGAACGCGTGCGCGGAGATGCCCTTTGATCTTTCTCACGCACCAAGATTTAATTTCCTAACAGATTGAGGAAATTAATCTAAAGAAAATAAATCAATATTTTCGAAAATTGAGAGGAGAGAGAGAAGGAGAATCCTCCTGATCTGATCTTCTGATCTGTATCCCAACTCGATCTGAAAATCTGGTGAAGATTATCTATCAGATCCTTTGCCCGGTTGAGAAGCAGAATTTCCTCCTCGTATCAAGAACTCACTCGATCACTTACAGCTCCCAATGCTCTGGTTTGTTGTGTGCAACTTGTGATCTTATGAGTAGTAGGTGTTTTGAGTTCTGAGGTACTGAGGCCTATTTATAGGAAATTCTTGGCTTCTATTGGGCTTGAGTTATCATGGGCCAGACCAGGGACCAGAATGCAAATAGAAAATAAGGCCTATCAATTAATTAATTCCCATATTCAACCCAGAATATAATTAATTAATTAATATTGATTCATGCCACCAGAGAATCAATACTGTCCTACCTATTTGCTACCACGTTTGAGGAACGGGTTGCATTGGACTCGGTTTATCCCCACATTTAAGGTTACAGACATTCGTTAATTAATTTAAGCTCTGACAAGCTATTTAATTAATTAACATCTTTGATTCCTGAATCAATCCACTCAAACCTTTTCACTTATGCTTGAACTTAATCAGCCTGCAGGACTTTAGCATAACGAACCTTTTGAGCTGTTAAGAGAATGTCACCATCCTATACTGGATGTGGTTACCTAGTTCAGATACCAGACAGTCATACACAGATTGATGTCACCCAAGACTGCAGAAGAACAGGTTCAACTAGAACCTTTTCTACAACTCAAAGTGACATACAATATATGTATACTTCTGTATCCTCATATAGGTTTAAGATTCCATCGAGTCATAAAGATCTAGATTCTTTTAATGTCAGATAAAAGAATCGATCTCGACTTAGGTCCTCATCAATGTGTACCCCACACCAGCATACCAAGTCATCCAAGATAAGATGCTTATCCGCATATGCTGCAGCCTACACCGACAGTTTATCCTGGAACTGTCTCAGCTGTGATGACTATTTATATCTCGCTAGGTCAAACGATCCATACGATCTTCGGTGATCTTCTACACACCGTATGATCTCCCTATCGACGAGATAAGAGGATAATTGTGTTTGCGACACATGTTTGTTAATTCAGACAGGAGATGAACATACAACAATTATGATTCCCAGTATATTAACCAATAAACCTTGTACATAATATACCAATCATAATGCTTTCAGTATATAAATCCATCAGGGCATCGACTGCAATCAGCCTAAAAAATTCGACATTGTTGAAGCTCGCCGTAGGGGTGCCAGTGCCGTCAATTGGGACTCCCCATAGCTTGTCGAGGACGTCCCTCGGAAGAATGTAGGTCTCATTGCTCAGCTGGAATTTTATGGAGGTGGGCTCGGACTCCAGCTAGACCTCGAACACCTCAAAGGTAGCCAAAAACTCCAGCACGAGCGATGGGTAAGTCGGCCATCACCGTGTCATCCAGGTCCTCCATCCAACCCTTTCCAGCATGGTCAAAACGTCCTCCCGGATGCCGAGTTTCTTCATCGTCCTTGGGAAGGGGTACATCGTCTGCTTGATGGTGTACTTCCTACCCCCGAACCTCCGATAACGATCCAAGGCCTCTTGGGAGTTGAAAGTTGGTGTATCAGTCATTTTTTACTGCAAGGATAGACAAAGAATTGTTGGCAAATATTCAACAATCATCAAACAATTCCCAAGCACAAAATCATCGAACAAAATTCGCAATTAAACTCAACGTGCTTCTACCCCTGCAAAATTGAATTCAAATTCATGCAATTCAAATCCCAAACAACCAATGTACATCCCCAATTCAACAATTATCCTTAAAAACGAAAATTCAAAATTTCCCCCAAATTAAGGATTTCCACCAAACTTGCTACCATCAAAATCAAGTAATTCCAATGGATACAAATTAACATAAAGCACATATATCGACTAAGACTATCATACATATCGACTAACAAGCAAAATTTGCAATGAAATCGACACACAAGCGAAAAATTGAAATCAGGGCTCCAATGGCCAAAATCACCAAAATCATGCTCAAATCATGCAAAAATTGTTAAAGAATCGAAGAGGAGTAGTCTAGGATACGTACCTTGCATGAATTTAGCGAGTTTTGGAGAAAAAAATTGAACCGGGGCGTTATTGGGTTGAGAGGGTGCGTGCGTGCATGTTTGTGTTTGAAAAATGCGATGAAATACCATTTTTATGCTTTCTGTCCGCGCCTCTGAATTGCTGGCATCGATCGACGCTCGTTTAGCATCGATCGATGCTGAAATTGAATTTTTTTTTTGGCAGGGTTTTGTCGTCAATCGATGACACATGCAGCGTCGATCGACGACGCCTAAAAACTTCCATCGATTGACGGGACTTTCCTCGTCGATCGACGGGACCTGAATCTGAAAATTGAAAATTTGAAAATAAAGAAAAACGAAAATTGTTGGGTTACCTCCCAACAAGTGCTTGGTTTAACGTCACTAGCTCGACGATACCTGTATCCCTACGGACGGTTGAGATAGTACTTCTCCACCACACAGATGTTGAGTGGGGAGTAGTACGGCTTTAAATTCTGTCCTTTCACCGTGAAGTTCTTCCATCTTGGCCAGCTAGTTCGACTACACCGTTGCGAAATTGGCGGGCAACGGTATATGGCCCTGCCCACTTTGACTACAGCTTCCCGGGCATGAAGCGAAGTCGAGATTTGATTACGAGAACTTTGTCACCCGGACTGAAGACGCGGGGGCGGATTCCTTTGTCGTGGAACCTTTTCGCTCGTCTCTTGTAGATGATACTGTTCTCGTAGACCTCGTCTCGAAAATCTTCCAGTTCGTTCAGCGCCAAGGCACATTGTGATGCAGCCATCTTCCAGTCTCGATTCAACTCTTTCATAGCTCTCCAACCCTTGTGCTCCATCTCCACGGGGAGATGGAAAGCTTTCCCAAAGACAAGTTGATACGGAGAGGTCCCTTTGGGAGTCTTGTAAGCGGTGCGGTATGCCCAAAGAGCATCATCGAGCTTCTCAACCCAATCTTTCCGCTGCTTTACCATCTTCTTCAATATCTGCTTGATCTCTCGGTTGGAGAGTTCCATCAGCCCGTTCCCTTGAGGATGGTAGGGGGTAGAAACGCGGTGCTTGACTCCGTACCTGCAAAGAAGAGAGGCAAGCCATTTGTTACAAAAATGAGACCCCCCATCACTTACCAGGGCTCTTGGCGTGCCGAATCGCGTCATGAGTTTCTGAAGGAATTTGATGACTGCTTTTGAATTGTTGGCGGCTGTTGGAACTGCTTCAACCCATCTTGATACGTAGTCCACCGCAAGCAGGATGTAGGAGAACCCGTGAGATGGCGGGAAGGGTCCCATGAAGTCGATTCCCCAAACATTAAATATCTCGACTTTGACGACCGGTGTTTGAGGCATGTCATCCCTACGCGAGATGTTGCCGGTTCTCTGGCAGTGATCACAACTTGTAATCCATCCTCAACAGAACTTGTAGATGGAAGGCCAGTAGAATCCGCTCGCGAGGATCTTGAATGCCGTCCGATTGGCCGAATGGTGGCCACCGCTAGGAGCTGAATGACAGGCAGTGACGATCTGATGCCACTCTGACTGTGGCACACAACGCCGGATAATTCCATCTGCACATCTTCGCCAAAGATAAGGGTCCTCCCAATAATAGAATTTGATGTCGTGGAGGAACTTCTTCTTCGCATAAGGGGAGGAGTCTGGTGGAAGTACGCCGCCCACCAAGTAATTGGCGAAGTCCGCATACCAATCTGCTCATCCGGGAATGTCTCTTGGATCCTCGATTCCTGATCATCTCCTTGAACTGGTGGCTTGAGTCTTGATAGATGGTCAGCAATCACGTTCTCACTTCCTTTTCTATCCTTGAACTCCAAGTCAAACTCTTAGAGCAGCAGGATCCATCTGATTAGTGTCGGTTGTGCATCTTGCTTGGCGAACAGGTACCTGATAGCTGCATGGTTTGTGTAGACAACAGTCTTGGATCCTATCAGATAGGACCGGAACTTGTCGAAGGCATATAACACTGCAAGCATCTCTTTTTCAGTGGTGGTGTAGTTGCACTGGGCTGGGTTCATGCTCTTGTTGGCATAGTGAATCACGTGGAAGAGCTTTCCCTTCAGTTGTCCCAAGGCTGCTCCAACGGCATAGTTGCTGGCGTCGCACATCAGGATGAAAGGTTCGCTCCAATCTAGAGAAGTAAGTACTGGTGTAGTCACTAAGGCTGCTTTCAATTTCTCGAAGGCTTGAATACAGTCCTTGTCGAAGAAGAAAGATACATCCTTCTCAAGTAGATTACACAACAGCCGCGAGATCTTTGAAAAGTCTTTGATGAACCTTCTGCAGAAACCGGCATGTCCAAGGAAACTTCTTACCGCTTTGACATTTGTTGGCGGTGGCATTTTCTCTATCGCAGCTACTTTTGCTCGGTCGACCTCTAATCCTTCGGCTGATACTCGGTGTCCTAGCACATTCCCTTCTCGCACTATGAAGTGGCACTTCTTCCAGTTGAGGCAGAGGTTTGTCTTGGTGCATCTTTCCAGTACGGTAGCTAGATTCTGCAACCAAACATCAAATGAACTACCAAACACAGAAAAATAATCCATAAATACCTCCATGACATCTTCAATCAGGTCGTGGAAGATTACCATCATGCATCTCTGGAATGTAGCCGGTGCATTGCACAGTCCGAATGGCATCCGTCGGTAGGCGAAAACTCCATAAGGGCAGGTGAACGCGGTCTGGTGCTGATCTTCCGGCACTTTGTACCACGTAGCGGTATTCAGTGCCCGATAGTCTATGCAGAATCTCTAACCCATGACGGGTCTTGCCGGTACTTCTTCTCCATCGTCATTCTTTACTATCTGCATCCCCCCTTTCTTTTCTACTACTTGTGTAGGGCTCACCCATTTGCTGTCGGAGATTGGGTAGGTCATCCCATGATCTAGAAGCTTGAGAACCTCCTTCTTCACGGCTTCTTGCATGATAGGGTTCAACCGCCACTGTGCTTGTCTCTTTGGTACAGCATTCTCTTCGAGAATGATCTTGTGCATGCAAAGCGAAGGGATGATCCCTTTTATGTCTCCCAATGTCCATCTGATGGCGCTTTTTTACTGCCATAGGACTCGCAGTAACTTCTCCGACTCACCCTGTGTCAAGTAAGCATACTTGAGATGTGTCGGAAGAGGTTTGACTTCCAGATTTGGTGGATCGGAGCTAGAATTCGGCTTGCAGAAGGGAGCGTCGATCAACACTTGCTGACCGTCGATCGATGATGATTCTATAGCTGAAATCCCTTTTCCACATCTCGTTGTTTCTGTCGAAGAAAACTTTCGGGTTGCTGCTGCTTGGGCGTTGATCAACGCTGGCCTACCGTCGATCGACGGAGGTCTGATGTTGCCGTCGATCGACGATCCTTCACCATCGATCGACGGTGACTTGTTGTTTCGATGTTTCTGGCGAAATTGGCCCGGCAGTGGTTCTCTTTTAGTTTCCTTCTCTCAAGTTATCTCCTCAAACACATCCAGTTCCATCACTAGATCCACAATCTCTCCTTCTGCTTCCTCCAGATTTGACGATGAGGAAAGTGAGTGCTGCAGGCAGTTCTCCAGAAAATCCGGCTCACTTTTGAGAGAGACAAATGGAGAGGAGAATACCTGACTGAAGCAGTCGATCATATGGCATTCCTCCTGGTAGCTACCATCGTTGTGCTTCTACATCGCCTTATAGATAGAAAAAGTCACTGACTCGTTGTTGACTCTGAACGTCAGTTTTCCGTCTTAGATATCAATCAGATCCCCACCGGTTTTCAGGAACGGTCTTCCCAGAATCAGAGGGATGTTCCAATCTTCTTCCATGTCAAGCACCACGAAGTCGGCGGGAATTAAGAAGTCCTTCACTTTTACAAGTACATCTTCCACTATAACTCTTGGATAGGGCAACGATCGGTCGGCCATCTGCAAGGTTATGGTTGTTGGCTTGATATTCCCGATTTCCAATCTCTTGAAGATTGATAGCGGCATCAAGTTGATTTAGGCGCCAGAGTCACAAAGAACTTTTCCGAAGGTTTCTCCACCGATGATACAAGAAATCATGAATGAACCTGGATCCTCTCGTTTGACTGGCATCTTTTTCTGTATGATGGCGCTGCACTCTTCGAAGAGATTAACCGTCTTGTGTTCTATGAAAGGCCGCTTCTGAGAGACCATGTCTTTCAGAAACTTGATGTATCCCGACATCTCTTGGAGTGCTTCGACCAGAGGAATATTGATATGTACTTTCTTCATGTTTTCCAGGAAGCGTGCATACCTTTCATTCATCTTGGTTTTGGCGAACCGTTGAGGATACGGCAAAGGCGGTTTTTTTGGAGGTGGAGCTGGAGCAGGCGTCGAACGACGCTGAGGTTGATCGTCGATCAACGGCTCTTCTTTGTTGGCATTGATCGATGATTGCTCATCATCGATCGACGGTGATCCGTCGTTAGCGGTTTTGTCGGCCTGTTCGACGTCTTCGTTCTCCTTCAATTCAGCCCCTATTTTCTGTGGCCCTTCATAGGATTTCCCCCCTCTCAGAGTAATAGCATTCACTTGATTCCTCTGATTCTGATTCTTGGGATTAACATGTGTGTTGCTTGGAAGTTGCCCCGGTTTATGTTGTGCTCCGAGAGCATCAGCGATCTGGCTGACTTGAGTCTCTATAATTTGGATGTGCTTCCGCACCTGTTCTACCTTGGTATTCACACCAGAGATCTCATGCTCCAATTTGCTCACTTTACTAGTGGATCCTTCCATGAATTTGGCCAAGATCTCTTCAAGATTCGACTTCTTCTTGTCTACCACTACCCCGTCTTGTTCGGCAAACCCGGGAGGTGGTTGTTCAGCAGCTTGAGAATTCGCGTAGGAAAACCCAGGGTGGTTCCTAGCGTGATTGTAGTTATAGTGTTGGTTTTGCTGCTGGTAACCTCCGCGATAGTTATTGTTTTGGTTCCACCCCTATGAACAAAGTTCACATTAGCCTGCTCTCCTTCAGGGGGAGGCTGTACAGGCTCCACTACAGCTACTGCCTTTTCTTGCTTCAAGGAAACGAATTCCTCTCGAAGCTTCTTGACTTCAGCAACCAAGTCAGACTCTTCTGCAGCTTTCTTTTCCACTACTTTTTTGACGGCTTTGACGGGTCTATGTCTGCTTGAGGACCAGCGTTGATTGTTGTTGGCCATATTTTGGAAGAACTCCATGGCCTTCTTTCCGCTCTTTGTCATGATGGTATCCCCCAGTGTGGTGTCTACCAACTCAACAGTCCTTTCATTCAAGCCTTCATAGAATGCCTCGGCTTGTTCACCTGGAGGTAGACCATGGCCAGGACAGGCTCTGAGTAATTCTTTGTAGCGTTCCCACGCTTCATAGAAACTCTCATCCGGTCTTTGAGCAAACCGAATGATTTCCTTCCTTCTTTGTCTGATGACATTTGGAGGGAAGAAGTTCTCGAGGAACTCATTCCGTAGTTCAGTCCACGTTCTGATCTTCCCCTTGTCCAGTGCAGTGAACCAAGACTTTGCCTTATCTCGCAATGAGAATGCAAACAGACGCATTGAGATGGCACTTTTGCTGACCCCTCCAATCTTGACAGTATTGCAGAGCATCATAAACTTGTCTAGGTGGGCATATGGATCCTTTGTAGCCCTTCCGCCGAACTGATTCTGTTGAACCATCTGAACTAGTCCAGTCTTCAACTCTAAATTATTTGCATTAATTCTGATTCTGAAGTCGGTTTTTTTGAACTAAGGTCGGTACCGCTTCTGCATGGCTTCTTCATCTTCCTCATCGTCATCTGAGTCATCAGGAGGATCCTGATATTCGTCATCTTCATCCTCAGGATGATCTTCAAATAGTGGGTTCCCATGACCAAACCGAGGGTTTCTGTTGTTTCTCCCTCTGTCTCGGTCTAGGATCAATTGTTGCATCTGTTCCCTCATTGCTTGGATTTCTTGGACCAGAGCAGTCTGCTCCTCCAAGGTGAGTCCTTGCGGTGGTCGCTGCACAATTGGCTGTTGTGGTATTTCATTAGCTTGTGGTGCTTCGTCTGCCATTGCCTGATTACTAGAGCCTTCTTGGGTGCGCTTGTTCTTTCGGATTTTTCTGCACGTGGCTTCAATGTCCGGATAGAAATAAAGCGGATCTTTTGCTCGAGCTCTTGTACTCATGCACTACCTGTACAGTAAGGTGGTTTGTGAGATGGCACTGCGGATTAACCGAAACAAATAAAACAAAAATATTAAAATTGAAGAAAAGCGGAAAATACAGCGTCGATTGACACTGATGTGGGCGTCAATCGACGGCTATTCGTACTGTGCAAAAAAAACAAATATTTACAAATTTTTACAGCCTAAATCAGTACTCTAATCACAAAGTTAATAGTAGGATAATTCTATCCTCTCCCCGGCAACGGCCCCAAAATTTGATCGCGTATATTTTTAACCCGCGACTTAGCAAAGCTAATAATATAGCAGCAAATAAAATTATCGATCCCTCAGGGAAAGGAGCAACGAAAAATCCTAAGTACTAACTTAAAAGTTCTTAAAATACTGGATAGGTAGAACTAAAATAAAATGGGTTTGAGTCTAAATTATTTCAAGAAAACAATTTTAAAAATAAATGTATTTGGAAAAACTTAATGGATGAGAAGTACAGATTCTAGGCTTTTCTCCCTATCAAGTATGACATGCATAAATAAATTGATTATTTTCCAATTTTAATTCCTCTGCACAGTGGAACATCAGAAAGCTATTATGAACTTCTTTGTTGGACAATTCATAAAGTAGATTAATGAATTATCTATCTCCTGTCGGTCTCAAGATTAATTAACTAACTCCTAAAGTTCTACAGATTTATTCCTACAATCTATTTCCTTCAGTTACGACAAGAAATCAAATTGTATTGTGAAAATCTCTTTCCATTGAAAACTATTACAGTTACGTCTCTAATTCTCAACTATGTAATCCCAAGTGTGTGGCCAGCATACCCAAGATTAAGAATAAAGCCAGATTTCACAAACTGTGAGGGAAAGGAAAAATAACTTCAATTAATTAAAACATGCATACATTGATAGTTTGAAAACCTAGAATCTGAGAAGACAATTAGTTACACATAATTCTAATCTTAATCATCATGGACAATGAACAAGACAAGAAAAGATAAATAGGAAAACTGAATCTTCCCAAGAAATTCAATCTCCAACCCAATGATCTTCTTCTTCTTCTTCTTCCTTGTGATGTTTCTCTCAATTTAATTCTCTTCTCTATTATTCTCCTGCTCTCTTGCTTGTGATTTTCGAATTCTTCAGCCCTTTTATAGTGTGGTGGATGAATCCTACCTTATCTAGGAGTTAGATATGCTTATATCTTCCGAAATCAGAAAAGATATGATCTGGCCCACGACACTCCGTTGATCGACGGCCAACTCGCGTCGATCGATGGGAAGGACAAAGTAGCATCGATCGACGGTGGTCCTGCTTCAGCACTCCTGCGTCGATCTCGTTGAGTTCTTTTGTCGATCTTCTCCGAAGCTGTGACGAACAAGTTTCCAAATTCCTCTGATTTTCATCCAAAATCCTGCATGATTTATCAAACACACCATAAAAAGCACAAAAGCCAATGTATGCTCAAAAAGACACGAAAAACAACTCAAACATCACCAAAATAGACAAAGAAAGAATAGATAAGTTGGTAAAAATATCAACATATCACCAAACAACTACGCTTCACTGAAATGGTTACATTTCAGAAAGTTTTTAACCAAGTTGCTGCCTTAATTCAAGCCCCAGGGACTTCTGACTCTGCTATGGATTCTTATCAGACTGTGGTGAGTAATTAGATGGCAATTGTGATAGAAGAAGCTGCAACGGATCCTGTTGACTCAGGAATGGAGGAAGCAAACGTTCAAGGTCAGGAACTCTTGGTCTCAGATTCAGCTGAGATGATAGTAGACGGTGGAGATTGTGCATGTACTACCGTACAAACAGGGACTGAACTTGTCATTCCTGATACCCCCATTGCTGCTGAGCCTGTACAAGTTGATCTCTGATCAACACAGCGTTCCATCAGCGTGACATTCAGCAAGCCAAAAGAGATGAAGAAGTTCGAAAGGAGATTGCTGACGTCCGAGGAACGGTCTCTGAAGTTCACACCTTTGTCATCGAAGTTCAGCAAACGGTTGGCCAGGTGAAAGAGAGGATCACGCATGTGGAAGAAGCCGTCTCAACGGTACTCTACAAGTTGATCTTGATGAGCATAAGTCCTTTTCCACCTCTGTTTTGGCTGCGTTCAAAGAGGGGGAAGATCAAAGGATTGCTGAAGAGACTAAGATTAAAGCAGAGAAAGAAGAGCTGGCGCGAAAGGAAAGGGAATTCCTACAAGCTATACTAGAAAGGAGAATGGAGTTTGAAGCTAAGCAGAGAGCAGACCATCAAGCTCGGATGGAGAAACTCATGGCCTTGACAATGAAAAGGGTCGATGATCTTGAGAAGCCAAAACCTCCACCTGATGCCCAGAACTAAGGTCGTTTATATCTTGATCACTTCCTGTTTGGCCTCTGTTTCTATGTTTTGTCTTTAAATGATTTCATTGTACTCAGATTTTCAAAAATTTATATGAAATCATCAGATTCGTGACAAAATCTCACTGTCCACTTCTAATTTTCCGTGTGCGTACATCAGTTGATATACACTCTTCGTGTATTCAAAAATTTGAATCTGGTTGTTATGGTGATTGTGTGGTAAATGTTTGCTATTCTTAAAGATGCTAGGATTTCTAGCACATCATGCTTGGCAGCATTTATGGATTGTTAAACAATTTTCCCTGCACATTTTGAGGGGGAATTCTATTTAAAACCAATCACTCTGCTAGAGACTTTAAATGGATAAATTCTGAGATAGTTTGTCTAGCAAAAATATTGTAATCCTCAGATCTTTATCTACTGAGTCTCAGCAATCGATAGTAGGCTTTGATCGCACCAAAAAGGGGGAAATTGTTGGGAATTAACTTGTAATTCTCCCCTTAGGATCAAATTTTGTAATAGGTTTTGTTGAATCAAAGCCTTAGCATTTGGTCGATCATTGCCGAACTCTAGCATAGACTAGCAACTCCTGTAATGTCCTGTATAGGGTGAATATTGAGTTGTAATAGAATAGGTTGCTAGAAGCACATCTAGCAGACATCAGAGAATGCTAAAGAGAATGTTTGCTAAGGCGTTAGCAATCATATGCTAAAAGAAGAGACTGCTAAGAAGTATCCTCTTAGAAGACGGAAGAAGATTAGCAGAATGTCTAAAGTACGAGAATCTGCTATCAGACAAGTTGTAGCAGAATGCTGAAGGAGTCAGCATCTGCTGGAACATTTCAAAGGAATCAAGTACTAAATCCTGTTGCTGCGTCAACAGTCAGATTCCAGCAAAAGCAGATCGCCAGAAAAGGCTTAGCAATCAAAAGGCCTAGCAGATGGCTCTAAGGATGCTTAGCAAGGCGAAATAGCTATCAACAAAAGCTATAGTCCCGTTCTGACAAGAAGTACACACAAAGGACAAAGCTTTCCCGAAGTAGTTCGGAAGGTACTGAACGACGCCAAAAGCAACTGGAAAAGTGAAACCATTCTTGGACGAAGGAACCGTTGTGTCTAACGGGTATGAAGATTCAAAGTTTGAATCTCCAAGTATAAAAGACAAGTCCAAAAGTGAGAAATCACTACTGCTTCAATCACTACAGACATTCGCAAAATCTTTGTAAGGAATTTGCCAAGTTTTATAAACTTAAAAATGTTTTAGTCGGTGAAAACAACTCACTGAAACATTATGTTTCTGATCTGACCAACGAGATTGAACAATCGAAGTCACAGTGAGGAGCTGACAAAACTCAGAGAAGAACATTCACTTTTGCTTGAGAATTTCAAAAACTTTTATGAGGAATGTGAATCTTTGAAGCTTAAAGTTGCTCAAGACCAAATACTGATTTCTTCTTTGTATTCAAGTTCTAGTAAGGTTGTTGAGGCCTTGAATTGCCAAAGAGATCCCTTTAATAAATCATGTTTGGGTTTCAATGAAGATATTTCGAGCAATTATGCATCCATTTCTAAAACTGGAAATTTAAAAAATCAGCATTTTAGAGGAAATTCAAGTTTAGTAGTTAAGTTTCTTGGTAAAGGAGTAGGCAATTTTGACAAATACTCCAGCTCGGCTGATCAGGGTAAAGGGAAAAAGTCAGTTCCCAAACTGAACTCAGTCCCAAAACATAAAAACTATTCAGTTTCTAAATTAAATAAACCTCAAATGAAGCCAACAATATCTAAGAAATGGGTGAAAAAATATGTTCCTAATGTAAGGAAACCCATTTCATCAACTGAAACTAAGTTTAAGAAAAATTCAGTTTCACGTCCGGATTTTAGAAATCTGAGGTCCTATAATCATAACTCTTATGAGAAGAGGACTAATCCATGTAGGGGGAACACCTACTTGAGGTCTCGGCCCAATCAGATTTCTTTTTCAAGGGCTAGGAAGACTACTCACCTGGGACTTGGTTTCTGAGACTCAAACAGAAACTTAAATTCTAGAAACATGGTTTCCAGGAACTCAGTTTTCGGAAACTCAATTTCCTGAAAGAGTTCACAGACACCCACTATTCCTTATAACATGCATCCAAACAACATATAATATTTTAGAAGGAAGAGTAAAGTGGAGAAGAAACCACCTGTTCTTATGGTGAAGCAAGTTTGGATTCCCAAAGGGTGGATCTAAAGGACTAACACAGCAGGACCCACAGAAGATCGGGTACCTAAGGTCTAACTTTCTTTGTGTTATAGGTACAGGGACATCAGAATTAGCTCCAGAAGAAGAAGAGAGCGTGGATTTTGGACATTGGATGTTCCACCCACATGACCAGAGAAGAGACTTACTCTCGAAGCAGGAAATTGCGAGAGGACCCCCTTTGGTGATGATTCAAAGGGGAGAGTCATAGGCAAGGGATGCATGGAATATAATAGGATTACCATCCTTGGTCACCAACCTTAACTACAATTTGCTGAGTACCAGTCAACTTATCCAAAGTGGATACGAGGTGACCTTTGCAAAAGCTGAGTGTCTTATCAAAGACAAAGACTCCAAAGAGGTCATACTGAAATGAATCAGAAAATGGAGTCTATACATCGTGGATTGCGAGAGCAGCCAAGCTGACACTTGCCTTGTCGTAACAAGTTCATCTTAAGAAGGCACCAATTGGCTGTGGCACAAAAGACTAAGCCACCTCAACTTTTAGTCGATCAGACACATTGCCAAACATAAGCTAGTGGAAGGACATCCACAAACTGGATTAAAAAAAGAAGGAGTTCGCAGAGCATGTAAGATGAGGAAGCAAACCAATGCTTCGTTCAAAACTCGACCTGTAACAAAGAGCACAGACCGGATCTTGGAGCTGCTACACATGGATTTATTTGGACCAGTCAAGCCACCCACCATCGGAGGAAAGAGATTCACTCTTGTAGTTGTCGATGACTATTTGAGATACACATGGGTGAGGATCATGAAAACAAAGGACGAGCTCTAGCTCCAACTCCCGAACTAATTTTGCTGGGGAAAAATAGCAAAGAAGCAACCATGAAGAGGATAAGGTCTAACAACCAAACCGAGTTCTGCAATGGACCTTTGATGGATTTTGGCACAGACGCTGGAATTACCCATGAGAAGTCAGCTCTGAGGACCCCTCAACAAAATTGCCTTGCTGAGAGAAGAAATTGCACACTCAAAGAAGAAGTAAGGACCATGCTCGCTGAAGCAAGTTTATGCGATGGGATACTGAGGAGAAGCGTTGATGATGGCATGCTATACTCAAAATATAAGTGCCATTAATAGTCGTCATCACAAACTCCCTATGAGGTCTACAATGGTCGTAAGCCTTCTAGAGCTCATTTTCGTGCATTCGGTTCACCATGTTATACTCACAATAACAGAAAGTCGAAACTGAATACCTTTAGTCCCAAGGCTGATGAAGGAGTGTTCCTCGAATATGGACATCCTTCATACAAGGGATATAGGGTACTCAACAAGACTACGGGGCTTGTGGAGTGTTGGTCCCGAAATTAGAGTATGAATATTTGCATCAAAAGTTAATAAAATCTCGCACTTGCTCTGAAAACTAACTTTGACTCAGTTTTTAGTTTTATAAAAACTTAGTTTAGTCTCAAGTAAATTTTAAGTTCTAGTTTCAGAATATACACTTTAATACTAATCTGAATATTGAAGGTTTAAAATAAGCAAATAAACTGAGTGCAGAAACTTAATAAAGCAAGTAAATAAGACAAGATATTATAGTGGTTCGGAATCAAAGTCCTAGGGCCACTCTTCCGAACTAAATCAGGAATCCACTATGTTTCATAGTTACAAGCATTCTCACAATCTATGATCAGCACGTCGGAAACCTCCGGCCTTCGGTGTGCTGACGTCACTCACCCAGAATTCCTTGTAAGCTTACTCCTTCTTCTAGTTGAAGTGAGGACGCACCCCGCATCCTTCTTCATGGATTGTTGGATGTTTTCTTGTTCTTTCTAGAACTCAGTAAGGTTGGCTACGCCCATTGGAATCAGATTCACAGAGTAAGAAACTAACTGCTATGAATATTACTTTGAAAAGTAATATTCACCTAGTAAGAGCTTCAGCCTCATGCACTTAGATAGATGCACAGAAGAGAATAACTTGAGTTAAAAACTCAAGTCTCGTGTTTAGAGGACATAAAAATTCAAAGAGCTTTTTGTAGAAAGTTTGGTAGACTATTAGCTCAACTTTACGTAGGATTTTCTATATTGATTCTGCCAAAGTGTTGAGCTATTTATAGGATGGCATGAACGATAATTTGAATTATTATCCATTAGACACATCAATCTAGCCGTTAGAGACAGAGATTGGGTCGTCCAATCATGGTCATTCTTCCTACTTTGCTTTGTCATTTGCTTTTCACCTTTTGCAGTGTACTTTCTACCTACACTTGTCAGACTAAGTTTTAGTCCGAGGAATCTAAGTTTGAGTTTCTTCGTACTGACTTTTAACTTTGCTTTGAGACATCTCAAGTCTGACTTCGAAATCCTTGTGTTATATGTGCTCTTGGAATATTGAAACTAAAAACTGACATTTTCGAAGTCAGTTTAAGTTTCCATCTTTCTTTAGGAAACCTCATTTCCAGAAATTGAGTTTTTTGCCTTACTAAGTTTTAAGCAGGGAACCTTTGTCTTCAGTACTTCAAGTTTCTTTGAGCTTCTCTTTAAGTTCAGAAACATGTTTCTTGACTTCTCGAGCTTTGTCTTCTAGTTTTTAACAATTTCCCCCTAAGAGACTTAGTCTCTGTTCGCTCGATCTTTAGCTTCTATGTTTCTAGTCTATTATAGCTCGATTAATCCTATACAAGGATTACATTCAGTGACTCTAGAAACTTAACACTAAAGTAAGTTTTGACACATCAAAACATCAAATTAGGAAGTAAACTGAAACTCAGTTTCTAAGATGGAGGTAACATGTAATGTAGGTTTTGATGAGCCTATTCTAGTGCACATGACCTTGACAGAACTAGAACTTGATATTCGTGAGGTCAAGGATGTCAATGAGAAACTGAGTTTTGAAATAAAAGATGCTAATATAGTTTCTCAAACAAGATATATGAACGAAATATCAAGTAATCCAGAGGATTCGGCTGGAGTCCAACCTTCCGAAGAGGCTGGTGATGCTATAGTTCTTGCTAAGGTCACAGATTCCCTAACACTTAATGCTGGTACAAATCAAGGGGGAACTCTAGTTCAAGCTGAAACTGAGAATGACACTCAAGCTGGAACTGATTTTGGCGAAACTAACTTCGCTGAAAATGAAGATGCCCAACCTGAAGTCATTCCTGAAGGTCAAGGACTGGATATTATGGAAGCAAACACTGGAGAAGAAGGACCTAACCAAGTTCTGGAAGATCAAGGTTCGAGAGAAGATAGTCTATCCATGGTGAAATCCACTCTTACCTCAGTTCTAGTTTTAGGAACTGACTTTCTAGGAGCTTTCATTCAATCAATCGAGGTCACTCAGCTCCAGAAGAACAAGTGGTTGAGATATCATCCCGAAGATGCAGTGCTTGAGAACATTGCTAATCCAGTCTGCATACGTCAAGGAAGTGCCTTATTGACATGTTTTATCTCTCAAAAGCAAAAAACAACGAAGGTTGGAGATACTTTAAAGTCCACATATTGGGTTGATGCTATCCAAGAGGAGTTGGCTGAATTCAAACGCAACAATGTCTGGTATTTGGTGGACAGACCAACCCATCAAACTGTTATTGGAACGAAGTGGATTTTCAAGAATAAGAGAGATGAAACAGGCAAGATAGTGAGGAATAAAACAAGACTGGTTGCAAAAGGTTATGCTCAATGCGAAGGAATTGATTTCGATGAAACTTTTTCTCCAATAGCCACACTTGAAGCCATCAGATTATTCTTAGCCTATTCTGCGAATTATAACTTCACAATTTTTCAGATGGATGTTAAGAGTGCATTTCTGAATAGGGAGCTCAAAGAAGAATTATATGTTTAACAACCCTCAGGTTTCGAAGAAGGAAACCAAGTTTTCAAATTGATAAAGGCTCTATATGGGTTGAAGCAGGCACCTGGAGCTTGGTATGAGACTCTGTCTCAGTTTCTTCTCAAGAATGGTTTCTAGAAAGGAAAGATCGACACAACCTTGTTCAAAAACAATGGTACTGACATTTTGTTGGTTCAGATCTATGTTGATGATATCATTTTGGATGCAAGAACTTGTAGAGAGGTTTGCCAAGCTAATGCAGAGCAATTTCCAGATGAGCATGAAGGGTAAAATGACATATTTCATTGGTCTTCTAGTTATTCAGTCCGAAAGAGGAGTCTTCATCAATCAGAAGAAGTATACCAAGGACCGGACTAATAAGTTTTATCTAGGGAAGACTAAGACCTTAAGGATCCCGATGAGCCCCAGTGCTCATATTAATCTTGATGATGAAGGAGAAGAAGTAAACTCAACAAGCTATAAAGGAATTATCGAATCTCTACTATATCTGACTGCAATCAGGTCGCATATCTCCTATTCTGTAGGTGTTTGTGCGAGATTTCAAGCAAATCCCAAGAAGTCGCACATGGATCTTGCAAAGAGGATCATGAATTACCTTAAAGGAACTGAATCCTTAAGTATTTGGTACCCCAAAATTGATGAACTGAGTCTCAATGCTTACTCAGATTCAGATTTTGGAGGATGCAAAATTGATCAGAAGATAACACATGGAACTTGTCAGTTCTTAGGCCACAAGTTGATAAGTTGGTTTAGCAAGAAGCAACATTCCGTAGCTACATCAACAACCAAAGCTGAATATGTAGCTGCTGCGAGTTGCTATGCTCAAGTCCTGTTGATCAATCAACAATTGCTAGATTATGAAGTCTAAACTGGATGCGTGCCTATTTATTGTGACAATAGCAGTGCTATGCGCTTCACAAAGAATCCGGTACACCACTCAAGGACGAAGCATATCTACATCCGACATCACTTCATCAAAGATCACGTTGAGAAGAAGGATATTTTGGTAGAATATATATGAACTGAAGATCAACTAGCCAATATTTTCACCAAACCACTTCCAGAGACTCGATTTAAGGAGCTTTGCATCAAACTTGGTTTGTTAGAGTTTGATGAGATCTCAATCGAACAAGAGTAGATGCGGATTAAAACTGAGTCCCCGCAATTAAATTTCTTATTCAAATTCCAAGTGAAGTGGAGAAGATGCGGATTAAAATTGAGTCAAAGCTCTAAGTTTTCAATTTGAAGAGGAGTGGAAACTGATTAAAACTGAGTTCCAAGTCTAAGTTTTCAGTTTTCGTTCATTTCTAGGTATTAAGCTTCATGGTTCTATTCTTAGCCATTTTTATCAATAAGTGATATAAGTGGTTGATGCGCAATAAAAACTCATACAAATTCTCACTGCACACTCAAGGTTTAATTATCAATCCAGGTTCTTCTTCGCTTCGCCTGCAAGATTATCGGGATACTATAGCAAAGTCTAATAGCTAGGCAAGATAAAATCATTGAGTTATTTTTATCAACTAGGCAATCAATGTAAACCTATGCTAACAACATATAACAAGTAATGAATTAAACCTACAACCAATATTAAGTCTAAAAACAATCAATAAACCAAGAAAAACAAATACTCAAATGAGGTAGATAGGATGTTGAAATAAACGTAGATGTAATCCAATTAGGTTAATCATTGATGTAAACACATTTTAATCCCTAGAAGATTGAGCAATCGACCCTACACTCGTTAACCCCTTGTCACGGCGAGCTAATGGTTGATGATGCTAAGACTCGCAAACAGCTACGTCATTAAGCGCTAGACCACTCCAAATAGAACGTCAATTATTGCCCTACGTACTTGCACCGCACAAGGATTGGATCTAAAATCGTATGAATCTACACTATTCACGACAATTCCGCCTGCGTGTTGGCTGCAGTGTTCACGTCAACTACCTCCTAAGCTGGTTATTACCTACACCTAAGAGGTAAGGAACAAGATCTAGTGCAATTCAAGCTCTTAAAGGGAAGTAATTACAAACAATTATCAAACCTAATATTCATGCATCCTTGTTCAAATCAACATCCAAATTGAATTAGAGCAACATACCTCTCAATCGAAATAAATCCATTACAATTGATAAGTAGAAAATGAAATCTTCCCTAATTAGATTTGTTTGGTCTTGATCTACCCCCTTAGATCTTCAATTCTTCTCCACGGATGATGGATTAACTCCTTGATACCCTTGGGTGAGGTTTTGGAAGGGATATAAATGGAAATCGTAGAGAGAATTTCGGAGAATTTGGTGTAGATTTAGCAAAAGTTACCAAAATAACCGTTTTCCCCCTTTTATAATGAGCAAACAGGGCCTCGGATCGCCCGAGCCATGTTGAAAACCGTCAAAATCTCCAAGTTCACGATCTGGCTCGGCCGAGCCACTTTGGCTCGACCGAGCAAACTCTCTAAAACCATGGCTCGACTGAGCACTGCAGGACCGGCCGAGCGAGCCCTCTGTCCAGCATGGCTCAACCGAGCCAGGCTTAGCTCGGCCAAGCGCTGCCTCTGAACTCCAAAATGCTCTCCTCTGCTCCACTCGGATGAGCCTATCCTACTTTGACTCCTAGCTCGGGCGATTTGCCTCCAAAACTCAACCAAAAGTGTTAATTTATGCTCAAAACTCAACCTACAACATTCAAAACACAAAAACACGAAAAAAAAACAAAAGAACAACAAAAACATATGATATGAGGGTAAAATGACCACAAACATGCACGCTCACACATCGAAATATAGGTCATTTTACGTACATATCATGATCCCCCAAACTTGAACCTTTGATTGTCCTCAATCAAAACAAAGTAAAGCCATTAATCTACCTCATGCAATACCTCATAGCTCATCAAAGTTTTCTTAGCATGTTCAAGTAAAACGAGATTATCACCTTACTTTGTGCCAAGGTTAATGCTAAGGACATGAACCACTCATAAAAAATGGATACAATAAACAAAAGCACTCCCTCACGTGTTTAGGGACGATGAGATGCACTCCATCACAAGATATCGAGCTTGATTTCCATAGGCTTGCATCCATTCTCAGCACTAAACTACAATGAGTTAGTTTCTAGGATCAAAAAAGGGCTTTTCATAGGTCGTAATGTGGCTAACTAAAAGGTGGGTGATTTTGGGCCAAAGTGACTAAACTTCTCAATTTCCCGAAACCCCCAAACTTGTTCTTTTTGAACCACTACAAACCCCGAGGCTTATTCATTTCACAACACACCTTTTTTTTCTTTTCTTTTCCTTTTTTTCATAATTTTTTTTTCAATAGCACCATCATTCATTCATTTTGTCGGTGCCTCTTTTTTTTTTCAAACACTTGCACCAAAAATTTTGTTGGTGCCACATTTTCTAGGATTCAAAGTAATCATTTATTTCATATCTTTCATGCCTCAACATTTCCCATCAATACAAATCCAATCAATTCCCAACTCAACTCTCATCACCGTATTCACCCTCATACACTCTTTCCCCCAAAACTTGGTCCTAATTATATCAAAGAAAATTCACCAATAAAGCTCAATCACGGGGGTCAAAGATACGAAAGGCAAATAAATCATAATTCCTTATACTCCCGGTGTGAAAGGTAGAACAAAGAATCGATGGCATATCATTTCCTAGTCACACACTCATGCTAATAGATAGAGAACGGATGCAAGTTCTAGATTTCATACTCTCAATCTTGCCTCTCACAAATGATAAAGATATGACAATATCATAGCTCAAACCTTATTGCATTTTGTCAAGTCCTTTGCATTTACTAAACACAAAACTCGGCAATTCAAAAGTTTAACTTAAAACATGCTTCGAAAACTAGATTCCGCCCTATCATTGGTTGAGGTAAATATCAAACTTCACTAAGTAAATCATGATTAAATCTCAAGCCTCGTTTGGGTTCATCACACACACACAAGCACACAAACAACCTAAAAACAATCTACATTCAATGCAAAGCTAGTTGGCAAAAGAAACGATAGAATGCGTTACCCATCGGTAGCCACGATCGAACCGCTCTCCAATGCCTTATTTGTACCTACTCAATAACAACACAAACACCACCAAACTATTGAGCATAAAACAAGCCAATAAAGCTCTCATTTCCACCGAACTTTCCACAAACCAATCAATCAAGACATATAAAGCATTATCCACCAGCACAACCATTCAAATCCATCCATTAATCGAAACCACAAACCATGCATAATAGGAAGTATTCAATCATGCCAACTCATTAATGATTATATCCACAATCACAATCAAACAATCCTCAACCAAATTCACTTCCAAAACCTCTTTCCACCATCATTCCACTATCCAAAATCTATACACATAAATCCTTTTTCCACTAGCTCCACTAAACATACCATCAAAACCAATGTTCAACAAACTCAAACCCATGAAAATATCCATACATATCATCAAGATGAGCATAGTCCAAAACATTCATCCAAGGTAGAATATCAATATAGGTACAACCAAATCGAATTGAATCCAATAAAGGGACAATATCCAACAACTAAACTAAACTAAAGCAAACTAGGATAGAGGAAGAGAGGAGAGGAATAAACCAAGGCACCAACTACCGGCACATCCCCCCAAACTTAGTTAAGTTAGACTAAGTTTGCAAAATGGTGGACGGTGCATCGTTACTCCTCTCGATCTTGTAGTTCCTCCCTACAAATACAAAACCAAACAATCTAAACATTTATTTAAAATCAAAACAACTAAAAGCAATTAAACAAAAGAAAGAAAATTGGTTGGGTTGCCTCCCAACAAGCGCTTCTTTAACGTCGGTAGCTAGACGACCTTACCAAATCATCCATTGTCAAAAATCTTGTGTATTTTCAAGATACCTTTCTCCCTTGTTCGCACCTTGCTTGGAAGCAACTTGTTCATGAAGATATTCCTTACACCCCTCTTATCCTTCCAAAAAAGATTGATTGTCTTGACAAACTCGAATGACAAAGGTGGTGCTTCCTTCTTTAGTTCTATCTCCAAGTCATCACCCAAACGAATCCAAATTACAAAAGATTCATCCATCCGTTCATCCAATGTATGTACCTTATGACCTTCCTCCTTTGGCACGACTTTCTCCACATAATATTTTCTTATCAACCGAGAAGGAAAGGTTAACACCCTTTCTCCACATGGATCTCCCGGGGTAATCTTCTCCTCACAATCTACTTCCAAAAGTTGTGCAAAAGCTAGAAGTTTTTGAACTTCCTCGGGTGAAGACATCTCATTAACACCTTTCTTCACATAATCAACATCTTGCACCGACTCGTTGGTGCCTTCATCCTCCTCATTTCCTTGAGATAACGTTTCACCCTCTTTATTTGGTTCCACTTCTTGCAATTACACTATCTCCTCTTCTTTGACCTCTTCTATTTCTTTTTTTCTTTCCTCGGATCCATCATCAAATCCTCACATTCTTCTTCCACACTTTCATTGATCTCATTACAACTCATCTTCGGAAGTATTTCCGTGTCCTTTGAAGCTTCCTCCACTTGCTTCGTTTCACTCACTTGCTTGTCAATGACCGGCACTTGTATTATAATCTCTTCAAGTAGCACGTCGTAACTCTCAAACTTCCTTTCATTAACCACATCACTCCTTCTACTTGAACTCCTCAACATCTTAAGTTGTTCTTGTATTGAATCTAGTTTGCTTCTCAATCAATCATTCTCACTAGATTCTTTGACTGTTTTCACCGTAAAGTACTCGCTTCCACCTTTCGGCCATTGATAATCTCCTTCAAACATCTTCTCGTATACGCTTCGGAGAGGCTTTCGCGGTCTTTGTCTTTCCACCATCTTGGCTCTCATCTCCTCTAATTGCCTTTGCACATTATCAAGTCTCTCTGTGGCAACTCCTCTTTGATTCTCCATTGGTTGAGCTTTGGATATAGAACATGCACAACCTACAAGAGTCCAACAAACTCCAAGCAACAAGAAAAAACAACTTTAAACAACAAATTTATTCACACAAACACCTAGCCTACAAGCTTCACTTTTCCCTCAATATCTAGCAACCTACTAAATGAATTCCCAGCAACGGCGCCAAAAACTTGATGTGCAATAAAAACTCAAACAAATTCTCACTGCACACTCAAGGTTTAATTATCAATCAAGGTCCTTCTTCGCTTTGCCTGCTATATTACCGGGATACTATAGCAAAGTCTAATAGCTAGGCAAGATAAAATCGTTGAGTTATTTTTATCAACTAAGCAATCAATTTAAACCTATGCTAAGAACATATAACAAGTAATGAATTAAACCTACAACCAATATTAAGTCTCAAAACAATCAATAAATTATCTCCACATATTGGTAAACCAAGATAAACAAATACTCAAATGAGGTAGATAGGATGTTGAAATAAACGTAGATGTAATCCAATTAGGTTAATCATTGATGTAAACACATTTTAATCCCTAAAAGATTGAGCAATCGACCCTACACTCGTTAACCCCTTGTCACGACGAGCTAACGGTTGATGATGCTAAGACTCGCAAACAGCTACGTTATTAAGCCCTAGACCACTCCAAATAGAATGTCAATTATTGCCCTACGACCTAGCACCACACAAAGATTGGAGTTAAAATTGTATGAATCTACACTATTCACGACGATTCCACCCGTGTGTTGGCTGCAGCGTTCACGTCAACTACCTCCTAAGCTGGCTGTTACCTACACCTAAGAGGTAAGGAACAAGATCTAGTGCAATTCAAGCTCTCAAGGGGAAGTAAACAAACAATTATCAAACCTAATCTTCATGCATCCTTGTTCAAATCAATATCCAAATTGAATTAGAGCAACATACCTCTCAATTGTAACAATACAAAGTTGAAATGAAATAAATCCATTACAATTGATAAGTAGAAAATGAAATCTTCCCCAATTGGATTTGTTTAGTCTTGATCTACCCCCTTGGATCTTCAATTCTTCTCCACGGATGATGGATTAGCTCCTTGATACCCTTGGGTGAGGTTTTGGAAGGGATAGAAATGGAAATCGTAGAGAGAATTTCGGAGGATTTGGTGTAGATTTTGCAAAAGTTACCAAAATAACCACTTTTCCCCCTTTTATAATGAGAAAAAAGGGCCTCGGATCGCCCGAGTCAAGCATGGCTCGCCCGAGCCATGTTGAAAACTGTCAAAATCTCCAAGTTCACGATCTAGCTTGGTCGTGTTGGAATTGTATACATAAAAGCATTATGATTGGTATATTAGGAAACGTTATGTTTGATATACTGGTAATCATTAATGACTTGCAATAAACAACTCCTGTCTGAATTAACAATCATACGATGCGAACAAACACATCCAGTTATCTCATCAATAGGGAGATCATACGGTGTGTAAGAGATCACAGAAGATCGTATAGATCGTTCGACCTAGCGAGATACAAACAGTTATCATAGCTGAGACAGTTCCTGGTTTGACTGTCGATTTACGCTGCAGCACAAAAGTCCATAAGTGGTTTATCTTGACTGTTTTGTGTGACCGGTACAACTCAATGTATTGATAGGATCAACAGTGAGATGAACCATTCTACTTGACATATGAATGAGTAAAGATCTCGGTAACTTGGTCAGATATAAAGTCTATTGAAAGCTGAGGGGCACACATGGGTTGACTGTCACTTTGACTTGCTATGGTGGAGAGTCTTACATGTACTCGTATATCTGCATCTTGGGTGATGGCAGTTTGTGTGGGGTTTCCTCAGGCTGGATTTAGATAACCATATCCGATTCAGGATGGTGACATTCCCTGAGAAGCTCACGAGGTTCGTTATGCTAAGTCCTGCAGGCTGAATCATTGATTCAAGCATAAGCGATAAGGGTTGAGTGGTACTACTCAGGAATCATAAGAGATTAATTAATTACAACTAATTGTCATACGCTGAATTAATTAATGAATGTCTGAAACCTTAAATATGGGAATTAACCAAGTCAATGCAACCCGTTCCTAATAACGTGGTAATAAAGGGGTAGGTCAGCATTAATTCTCTGGTGGCATGAATTAATGTTTATTAATTAATTATGTTCTGGGTTGAACATGGAATTAATTAATAGGATGCCCACTTTATTATTTGCATTTGATCCCTGGTTTGGCCCAACACTGCTCAGAGCCCATTAGGGTTTACTAAACCCTAATAGCCCATTCTAAGATCTATATAAATAGATGAATCTCTCATTTTCCCATATAAGTTTTGAAGTTTCAAATCAGAAACCTTAGAGAGATTGAGAGAGAGTGGGCGGCTGCAGATCCGGTAGCGTATCCTCACCAGATTTCCGGATCGAGCAAGGGAACAGATCAGAAGATCAGATCTGTAGGAACACCATCGCTTTGATCGATTCCAGATCCAGATCTGCACCATCTTTATTGCCATCATCGATCTAGATCTGTAGATCAGTCGTTGGAGTCTCAGTTATTCCTTTGAATCTACGAATTAAATTAAATAGGAGCATGCATAGGGCATTTACTGTTTGTCATGATATTTATTTTGATATCCATAAATCGAATCCGGAGTTTTAATAAATGGCGATTCTTGTCGCCGAATGTAGACTCAGTTCCTACACTTGGTATCAGAGCCAGGTTCGTATTTTATGGCTCTGTCGGAAAATAAATTTTGACATTCAGTTTATGCATGTTATTTAATTTATCGTGGATGGATTTATTTTTATCGTGGATGTTTTGTTCTCGAGGCCCCTCTTTGTTTTGGTTTTGTTTTAAATCGCGAGAAAATCCGCGATTAGATTGATAAGAAAAATATGTAATAGACTAGATCTGTTTGTATTTTTTTTCATTCAATCTGTAAACCAAGATGAGATTGAGAATGAAGAATCAGCGACAAAGCTCAGCTGTAGTTTTCCGGTGGACTGGGGCAGCAGCGGCCGCACGCAGGCGGCGCGCGGCGGTGACCAGCGGCCAGCGACGGCAGCACGCAGTGGCCGCGCGCAGGCGGCGCGCGGCAGATCTTTGCGTGGAGCAGCCGCGCAGTTCCTTCATCTCCCTCGCAGCAGCTCGCGATTTCTCTCCCTCTCGCGCGTCCGGTGATTTTGGCTCCGGCTGACGGGTCGCTGCGGTAGAGAGAGGGCCGCGCGCTCGTGCGCATGGCGGTGGGAGATGGCAGTCGGCTTGGGCTGCGGTTCAAGATGCCTGGGCACGAGCGACAGCAGCCGCGCGCAGGTTGAGCACGTCTCAAGCTGTCTGCACGGCGGCTGGGCTAAACGGGCGGCGGAGGCTGCTGCAGCGAGGGCGGTGGTCGGCGGCAGGGCTGCTGGTGGCGGCGGTTGTAGAAGCGGCGGCGGCGGTTTTGGCTGGGAAGGGTGGCGGCTGTAACCCTAGCTGCTGCTAGGGTTTTAGATTCGGGCTGGGCGCGGGCCCGGCAGCCCAGAGGCGGCCCGATTTGTTGAAACTAGGGTTTTAGCAAAGTTAAGTTTTTTTTACTATCCAGTGGGCCTGAAACCCTAATTCCTGGCCCAAACAGTTGTATTATTACAGCCCAAAGTTGCAGATTTCAACTTAAAGAGTGGGAGCCCAGCTTTGAAGATCTTTATTAAATTAAATTTATTGTAATAGATAGATTTAATCTTATTTCCCATGTAATTGCATCAAGGGGCCACGAGAAATTTATTTGTTTATTTAATTATTTTCTCGTATGATGTGATTTATTATGTGCGCACTAGTAAATAATAGGAAAGCATACTACCGCTTTTATTATTTATTTTTAAAGCATGTTGTAGATAATAGGAAAACATGTTACTGCTTTATTATTTACTGTTTAAAGCATGTTTTATGTGATTTATTTTATGTATTAAATTATGTCTATAAATTCCGGAATCATGTTGGGAAATATGATAAAATTTTAGATCATAAAATAATCTGTGCGCATAAGAACCTTTTGAAAGAAAAAGACTAAGCAAGATTTTTTAATTAAAATCAACAAGACCTCCACAATGCGGTCTTTTATTAGAAGTGGGCAGTGAAGTGAGTAGACGTCTACACGACCGTAGCCTGCTTGCTTTATTTGTTCATAAGTTCTAATAGATGAGATTTCTAAATAAAACATTTAAACATGTGAGAAGTGGACAGTGAAGTGAGTAGACGTCTACACGACCGTAGCCTGCTTACTTTATTTGTTCATAAGTTCTCTAGAATTGTTTTAAATGAGATAACAAAGGTTGTAAGAGGCATGCATCATGGGTCTAGTACGTATGACAAATCGTCCTTTTAACTTCCGGAGTTAGAATTGTGGTCAAATGCTTAGATGTTGCCTGAGTACTAACTCATGAATGATGTCCCTGCTCAGATAGGTTGAACATGGTCTTAGTTTTATCTCCGATTATTAATTTCATTTGCCGGCGGATACCTGGCATGGATTGAAATTAAAGACTGGAACTTCAAAGAGCAGTCTGGTTAGGTGGTCTGCTGTAAATGTCTTCGAAAGGAGCTTGCAGTAGATGCTCTTAGGCAATTGGGGGAAACAATTGTATTGGTTTATCAAAAGGTTACAATGCATATTTGTTTCAATGTTCTGCATGTATGTACTTACTTTAATCAATTATTGTTTCCAGATATGTCTATGAATAATGTCATAAATATCTTGGCACAAAATCAATTAACTGGTCCGAATTTCCTGGAATGGAAGCGCAACTTGGATTATATCCTAGTTGCCGAGGAACATAAATATGTTCTCAACACTCCGTGTCCAGCTGTCCCTACTGCTGAGTCAACTGATGTGGAGCGGAACCTCTATGACAAGTGGGTCAAGTCTAATAATGTAGTCAAGTGCTACATGATGACCACCATGTCTAAGGTGCTCCAGCTGTAGGGTTTGAGTCTACGATGGACAACACGAGTTGCCATTAATTAAATATTTGCCAAGGATCGTTCTTAGGGTACCAGGAACAAATTTCAATTAAATAAACCATGCGAATCCTATGCATGCTCCTACAAAAATTAATTGCATAGGATGGATTAGAGAATACCTGATTTCACCGCTTGATCTACAGATCTAGATCGGAGAATAACAACGATGAAATAAACTCAGATCTGGATATTGGATCTTAACGCCGGCGATGAACGGTTGTTCCTACAGATCTGATCTTCTGATCTGTTCCCTTGCTCCTTGGAAATCTGGTGAGGATTATCTACCAAGTTGAATCTGAGATCTGGAGAAATCGATCAGTTTCTCCCCTTCCGGATCAGCCGTCGCCCCCTCTCTCAAATTATACTGAAAACCCTAGTTTTTCAACATTAATGATCTGATAGAGAGGAGGCCTATATATAGTGTTAGGGTTTTGAGAAACCCTAACCCTAATGGGCTGTGAGCAGTTAATGGGCCAGACCAGGGATCAGATGCAAATAATAAAGTGGGCCCTCTTTATTAATTAATCCTTCCTTGTTCAACCCAGAACATAATTAATTAATAAAACATTGTTTTAACCTTCACCACGGTAACAATGCTGACTCGCCCCTTTATTACCACGTTATTAGGAACGGGTTGCACCAAACTAACATGATCCACATATTTAAGGTTTTAGACATTCATTAATTAATTTGGCCTATGACAATTAGCCACAATTAATTAATCTCTTATTTCCTGAGTTACACCACTCACTCATTTTCACTTATGCCTGAATTAAATAATTCAACCTGTAGGGTTTAGCATAATGAACCTTGTGAGCTCCTCAGGGAATGTCACAATCCTGAAACGGATATGCTTACCAAAACGTCCAGACTAAGCAGGCCACACACAAATTACCAACACCCAAAATACGGGTATAAGAGTACATGTAAGACTCGCCGCCATGGTAAATCAAAGTGCGGTCAATCTGTGTGTGCCCCTTATCCTTCAGTTAGGTTTAAGATCATAGGAAGTATGTTAGGGATCTGGCTCATTCATATGTCAATGAGAATGGCCCATCCCACTGTTGATCCCATCAATACATAACCATGTACCGACACATCAAGTAGCTAGGATAAGCCCACTTATTAACCGATGTGCCGCAGCTTAGACCGACAGCCTATCCAGGGACCGTCTCAGCTGTGATACTGTTTATATCTCGCTAGGTCAAACGATTCATATGATCCTCTGTAATCTCCTACACACCATATGATCATCTCTATAGGCGAGATAATAGGATATTATGATTCGTTGTATGTTTGTTCTATCAGACAGCGAGTATTGTTGCGGCAACATATATGAAGACCAGTGTACAAAACACTGAATCATATATGCTTTCAGTATACAATCCCAACACCAGCAACAACATCAACACTATGACAAAGCAGCTGTGATTATGGATAATCTCACAGTTACTTATGGGGAATCAGATAGAGCTGTCAGATTTAAACTCATGAGGGAAATCCTGAGTTGTAAAATGACTGATGGTAGCTCAGTGAGGGAGCACGTTGTTTCCATGACTCAGCTCATGGATGAACTGACGTTGCATGGAGGAGGTATTGACGGGGAAGCCCAGGTCGATATCATACTCAACTCACTTCCGAAGTCTTTTGAGAACTTTAGGCTAAATGTTGTCATGGGTAAAAAGGAGTATACTCTCAATGAGTTACTTAGTGATCTCATGGCGGCTGAATCAGTCATGCAACCTAAAAAGGCAGTCTTGGTTTCTTCCGGTAGTCGCCCTGCTTCATCGAAAGGTGCTAAAGGGGTGATTGGAAAGAAATTCAAGAAGACAGCCTTTGGAAGCAAAAGTTCTGGGAAAAAGAAGACCGTGACACCGGGGAAGAAGGGCAAGTGTTTCAGTTGTGGCAAAACTGGTCACTAGAAGAAGGATTGTCTGACCAAGCGGGTTGGTCAAGGTACGTCATTAGCACTTGTAACGGAAACATGTTTAGCATCTGTTTCTACCCATTCGTGGGTAGTGGATACTGGAGCTACTGATCATTTTTGTTACACTTTGCAGGGATTCAGGCCGGCAAGGCAGCTGAATGATGACGAGGTGACGATCTCCATGAGTAATACTGCTCGTGTGTCTGCAGTAGTAGTTAGAGATGTTACATTATGCTTTCAAGACAATGTTTTGATTTTAAGAGATGTTTTGTATGTGCCGGATCTTCGGCGGAACCTTATTTCTGTTTCCTGTTTAATTAATGATGGATTTTCAGTTATTTTTGATAGTCATGTTACTATCAATGGCAATAACGGTGTTATCTGTCGTGGGATACAGAAAGACTCTCTTTATATCATAACTTGTTTGCATAAATCTTACGTGAATGCTGCATATAACTCCTTTAATCATAAGAAGAGAAAGTTTTCATCTTTTGATGAGGATCTTTCATATCTATGGCATCTGACATTAGGTCACATCAATCTAAAGAGGATCAAGAGACTCGTGGATGACGGAACGTTGGATTCAATCCAGGTAATTCCACATCGATTTTGTGAATCCTGTATAGAGGGAAAGATGACGACCAGGCCTTTCAAGGCAAGTCAGTCTCGAGCAAGTGATGTGTTGGAACTGATCCACTCTGATTTATGTGGACCGATGTCTACGCAAGCTCGTGGATGATTTAAGTATTTCGTCACTTTTATTGACGATTACTCGATATACGGGTATGTTTACTTACTTCACTATAAGTCTGAATGCTTTGAGAAATTCAAGGAATTCAAGGCGGAAGTAGAGAAGAAGTTAAACAAGACCATTAAGTCATTACGATCTGATCGTGGTGGTGAGTATCTCAGTGACGAGTTCTTGCATTTTTTATCAGAGCATGGGATTACATCCCAATGGACCGCACCAGGCACTCCTCAGCAGAATAGTGTGGCTGAAAGAAGAAATAGGACTCTTCTTGAAATGGTTAGATCTATGATGAGTTATGCGAACTTTCCTGTTTCGTTTTGGGGCCACGCGTTACTAACAACGGCGTATCTGCTGAACCTGGTACCTTCTAAGTCAGTTCCTAAAATACCCTCGGAACTCTGGGCGAAAGCCCAGTGTGTCAAAGATAAGAGTGTGGGGCTGTCCGGCATATGTTTTGTCGAAAGAACCTGATAAGCTAGAAGGCAGGTCCAAGCTAATGTTGTTTGTGGGATACCCCAGACAAACGAAGGGTGGTTATTTCTACTGTCCTGAGGATCAGAACATTGTTGTTAGCGCCAACGCAAGATTCTTAGAGGACGAGTTTGTGAAAAACCACAAATCCAGAAGTGATATCATTCTCCAAGAAATTGGAGACGATGATGCACTTCCATTGGGAAAACCCCGTGGCAGATTGAGTGTACCTCTCGAAGGTATGGAACCAATTGCACGGTTGCCAGTGCAAGAATTTGATCCACAAGTAACTGCACCAACTGCTAACGCAGTACCAGTGCTCCGTCGTAGTGGAGGGTACCTCACCAACCCGAGTGGTATATGTTCGTGGGAGAGTCTTCGAACTTGATCCCGGAAGACGGACTAGATGATACCGACCCATCAACATACGACGAAGCAGTAAATGACAAAGATGCAGAAAAGTGGCAAAAAGCCATGGATTCAGAAATTGAATCAATTACCACTATGGATGTATACCAGAAGTCTGCGCTACCAGATGACTTTCGGGCCATAGGTTGCAAATGGGTATACAAACGGAAGAAAGGTTCGAAAGGAGAAATAACGGCTTTTAAAGCAAGGTTGGTGGCGAAGGGTTTTAGTAAAAAGGAGGGCATTGACTATGACGAGACCTTCTCACCGGTTTTCATGCTCAAATCCATTCGAGTTCTTCTATCCATAGCAGCACATATGGACCTAGAAATCTGGCAGATGGATGTTAAAACTGCGTTTTAAACGGGTACCTTGAGGAAGGTTGTGACATCTATATGCAGCAGCCAGAGGGTTATGTGAAGGATGGTTAAGAGCATCTTGTCTGGAAGCTAAATAAGTCATTGTATGGACTTAAACAAGCTTCACGGTCATGGAACAAAAGTTTCGATGATGTGATTAAATCGTATGGATTTTCACAGTGCGAAACCGAAAGTTGTGTGTACCGATTATACGTCAGCGGAAGCGTGGTATTCCTTGCACTTTATGTAGATGACATTCTTCTATTCGGCAACGATGTGAAGGTGTTGTCAGACATAAAGAGATGGTTATCCGAACAGTTTCAAATGAAGTACCTAGGAGACGCTGGATACATCCTTGGGATTAAAGTCTTGCGTGATCGCAAGAAGAGGATGTTAAGCTTGTCTTAGGTCGCTTATACTGATACTGTGATTGCCCGTTTTAGCATGCAAAATGCTAAGAAAGGATTTGGATTTCCAGGCGGATCAGGATGAGAAGAGATCGACCTCGGGCTATGTGTTCACCTTGGGAGGTGGAGCTATATCATGGAGGAGTGCGAGACAGAAATGTATCGCGAACTTCACCATGGAAGCTGAGTATGTGGCAGCTTCAGAGGCTTCTATAGAAGCAATATGGCTTCGGAACTACCTCCAAGAGTTAGATATTGTTCTGAGTTTGCCCAAGACTATCATGGTATATTGTGATAATGTTGGTGCAGTAGCAAACTCTAAGGAACCAAGAACTAAAAAGGCGTCTAAACACGTAGAAAGAAAGTACCACATCATACGAGAAATCGTAGCGAGGGGCGATGTGCTAATAGATAAGATAAACATTAAGGATAATCTAGCAGATCTATTTACAAAGGGCTTACCTCAGAAGGCATACGAAGGTCATGTTCGTAGCCTAGGGCTGAGGTAGATGCCGGCCACCTGGTGACCAAATGTAATAGCTAGATTCGAATAGACACATGTTATACTCTGGAAAGTAATGGTATAATACTTTGAGTATAAGTGGGAGATTGTTGGAATTGTATACATAAAAGAATTATGATTGGTATATTAGGAAACGTTATGTTTGATATACTGGTAATCATTAATGACTTGCAATAAACAACTCCTGTCTGAATTAACAATCATACGATGCGAACAAACACATCCAGTTACCTCGTCGATAGGGAGATCATACGGTGTGTAAGAGATCACAGAAGATCGTATAGATCGTTCGACCTAGCGAGATATAAACAGATATCACAGCTGAGACAGTTCCTGGTTTGGCTGTCGGTTTAGGCTGCGGCACACAAGTCCATAAGTGGTTTATCTTGACTGTTTTGTGTGACCGGTACAACTCAATGTATTGATAGGATCAACAGTGAGATGAACCATTCTACTTGACATATGAATGAGTAAAGATCTCGGTAACTTGGTCGGATCTAAAGTCTATTGAAAGCTGAGGGGCACACATGGGTTGACTGTCACTTTGACTTGCTATGGTGGAGAGTCTTACATGTACTCGTATATCTGCATCTTGGGTGATGGCAGTTTGTGTGAGGTTTCCTCAGGCTGGATTTAGATAACCATATCCGTTTCAGGATGGTGACATTCCCTGAGAAGCTTACGAGGTTGGTTATGCTAAGTCCTGCAGGCTGAATCATTGATTCAAGCATAAGCGATAAGGGTTGAGTGGTACTACTCAGGAATAATAAGAGATTAATTAATTACAGCTAATTGTCATATGATGCGGTAAAAGTTCAATCACAATAAACTCTCAACCACACTCAAGAATAAAATATCAATCCGAGTTCTTCTCGCTTCGCCTACTAGAATACCGAGCTACTCAAGTGAAGTCTTATAGCTAAGCATGATTTCATCGTTGAGTAATTTCTAATCATCTAAACATGCAATTCAAATCTATGCTATCAATATAGGAAATACACGAATTTAAACAACAAATGTTAATAGAACAATCCTTCTCACTATGGTAAACCAAGACAATCACAATACTCAAGTTAGGAAGATCGGATGTTGAATTGAGTAGAGATACAATCAAATTTGGCTAATCATTGTTGCAAACATTATTTAATCCCTAGGAGATTGAGCAATCGACCCTACACTCGATAACCCCTTGTCACGGTGAGCTACCGGTTGATGATCTAGAACTAGCAAACAGTCACGTTATTTAGCCCTAGACCACTCCAAATGGTTCATCAATTATCGCCCTACGACCAAGCACCGCTCATGGATTGGAACTAAAATCGTATGAATTAACACTATTCACGACGATTCCGCCCGCGTATTGGCTGCAGCGTTCACGTCAACTACCTCCTAAGTTGGCTATTACCTACACCTAAGAGGTAAGGAACAAGCTCTAGTGAAATCCAAACTCTCAAAGGAAAGTAAACATACAATTCTCATGCCAAATTCTCATGCATCCTTCCTCAAATCAACATCCAAAACAGTTTAGAACTTCATACCTTTCAATTGTACAATTACAATTTGGAATACAATATACCTCATTACAATTTGAAGGTAGAAATAAGAAATCTTCCCCAATTTGGATTGGTTGACTTGATCCACCACTTTTGATCTTCAATCTCTTACAAGTGTTGATGAATTTAGCTCCTAGAAGCTCTAGGACTAGGATGAATTTGAAATGGAAAAATAGAATCTAGGGAGAAATCTACTATCGTATGTGAAAAGTGACAAAAGTCCTCAAATAATCGCCTCTTCCCCTTCTTATAATGAGTAAACAGGGCCTCGGATCGCCCGGTCGAAGTTTGGCTCGCCCGGGCCATCAAAAACTGCCAAAAACCACCAAAAAACGACTTGGCTCGGCCGAGCAAGAAATGGCTCGACGGAGCCAAGTCTCTGTTCGCTCGCTCGATCGATCCTGCACGGGCTCGACCGGTCCTGCGCGATCTCACGGTTTTGGCCATAACTTCCTCTCCCGAACTTCGATTGACCCGATTCCAGTTGCGTTGGAAAGCTAGCTCGAAGCTCTATCCATTGCCTTGCTGAAAACTGCCAAGTGCTGAAAATTGAGTTTTGGCTCGAGCTCTCCAAACTCCAAACACGTGTGATTTTCCTCCAAAACTCCACCAAAATTGCTCGTTTATGCCCAAAACCTATCCTACACACATCAAACACACAAAACACGAAAACACAACCAAAATACGACAAAAACATATGATACGGGAGTAAAATAGCCACAAACAAGCATGTACACACATCAAAATATAGGTCATTTTACGCACGTATCATACCCCCAAACTTGAACCTTTGATTGTCCTCAATCAAAACAAAGTAGAGTAATTAATCTACCTCATGCAACACCTCATAGCTCATCAAAGTTATCTTAGCATGTTCAAGTAAAACGAGATTATCACCTAACTTTGTAACAAGGTTAATGCTAAGGACATGAACCACTCATAAAAAATGGATACAAGAAACGAAAGCACTCCCTCACGTGTTTAGGGATGATGAGATTCACACATTCACAAGATATCGAGCTTGATTTACATAGGCTTGCATCCACTCTCACCACTATACTACAACGAGTTAGTTTCTAGAATCAAAAAGGTCTTTTCACGGGTTGTAACGTGGCTAACTAAAAGGTGCGTGGTTTTGGGCCAAAGTGACTAAACTTCTCAATTTCCCAAAACCCCCAAACTTATTCTTTTCGAACCACTACTAACCCCGAGGCTTTTCATTTCACAACACAATTTTTCTTTTTTTCCTTTCTTCTTTTTTTTTCTTTTCTAGCACCATCTTTTATTCATCTTGTCGGTGCTTCACGACACACTTTTTTTCTTTTCTTTTTCTAACACTTGCACCAAAATTTTGTAAGTGCTCATTTTTCTAGGATCAACAACAATCCTAACTTTCACTTTTTCATGCCTCAACATTGCTTATCAATACAAACCAATCAATTCCCAACCCAACTCTCATCACCGTATTCACCCTCATACACTCTTTCCCCCCAATATGGTCCTAATTATATCAAGGAAGATCCACCAAATAAGTTCAATCACGGGGGTCAAAGATATGAAAGGCAAAATAATGATAACAACCACCTTATACTCCCGGTGTGAAAGGTAGGACTAAGAAATGATGGCCTAAGATCATTTTCTAGTTACACACTCATGCCAATAGATAGAGAACGGATGCAAGTTCTAGATCTCGTACTCTCAATCTTGCCACTCACAATCAATAAAGATATGACAATATCATGGCTCAAACCTCAAAGCTTTTTGTCAAGTCCTATGCATTAACCATATACAAAACTCGGCAATTCAAAAGTTAAACTTAAAACATGCTTTGAAAACTAGATTCCGCCCTATCATAAGTTGAAGTAGACATCAAACTCCACTAAGTAAATCATGATTAAATCTCAAGTCTCATCTAGGTTCATCACACACACACAAGCACACAACAATCCTACAACAATCTACATTCCAAAACACAAATGTAACTAAACTAGATGGTAGAAAAGACGATAGAAAGCGTTACCCATCAGTAGGCACGATCATCGCTCTCCATTCCTTATTTGCACCTACTACAAAGCATACACCACCAAACAATTGAGCATAAACTAGCCAATAAAGCTCTCATATCCACCAACTTATCCACAAACCAATTATCAACAAAGTATACAACAATATCCACCATTTCCACCGTTCATACCAAACCAATAATCCAGACCACAAACCATGCATAATAGGAAGTATTCAATCATGCCAACTCATTAATGATTCCATCCATCATCAAATATCAAACAATAACATTCATAAATCACATCCACTTCCAAAACCTCTTTCCACCATCATTCCACTGTCCAAATATCTATACAAATAAACCATTTTTCCACTAGCTCCACCAAACATACCATCAAAATAATGTTCAACAAACAAATCCATTCAACAAACTCAAACTCATGAGAATATCCATACAAATCATCACGATGAGCATAATCCAAAATATTCATCCAAAGTAGAATATCAATATAGATACAACCAAATCAAATCAAATCCAATAAAGGGTCAATATCCAACAACTAAACTAAACTAAAGCAAGATAAAGGATAAGAGATGGAGAAGAATAAACCGAGGCACCGGCTACCGGCACATCCCCCCAAACTTAGTCAAGTGAGACTAAGTTTGCAAAAACGGTGGGCGGTGCATCGTCACTCCTCTCGATCTTGTTGCTCCTCCTACAAACACAAAAACAAACAAACTAGACATTTATTCAAAATCAAAGCAACTAAAAGCAATTAAACAAAAGCAATAAAATTGGTTGGGTTGCCTCCCAACAAGCGCTTCCTTAACGTCGGTAGCTAGACGACCTTACCACATTACCCATTATAAAAAATTGTGTGGGTTTTTAATACACCTTTCTCCCTTAATTTGCATTTACTTGGGAGCAATTTGTCCTAGGCGATCTTTCTTTCACCCCTTTCATCTCTCCAAGGAAGATTGATTATCTTAAAAATCTCGAATGTCCAAGGTGGTGATTCCTTCTTTGATTTTATCTCCAAGGCATCATCTAACGGAATCCAAATTATATACATCTCGACTTGCCCCTCATTTGGATTAATCAACAATTTCTCACCTCCTTTTCCGATCAAATCATCCACTTTGTCTCCTAGGATCACCTCCTCCTCCACCTTGTCTATCAATCTTGAAGGAAATGTAGGTGCCACATTGCCATATGGACTTTCCGACATAACTTCCTCATCATGACTCTCCACTTCGTCATTTTGTACCAATGCCGGAACTTCTTTCATCACCTCAAGGGAAGATATCACAAGAACACCATTCTTCTAACTTTCAATTTGTATCCTCTCCTCCTTGGTGCTATCATCCTCTTTCTCTTCTTGAGGTAACTCTTTATCTTCTTCCTCAAAACTTTTGCCTTGCACAACTTCTATCACATCGCATTTTTCCTCTTTCTCATCCTCCACACTCCTCTTCATGGCATCCGGGAACGAAAAAGTGATCTTTCTCCCATCAAATTGAAAAGTTAATTGACCATTTTTCATGTCAAACAATGCTCCTCCGGACGACAAAAACGGTCTCCCCAAAATAAGAGGAACATCTCCATCATCTTCTATATCAAGCACCACAAAGTCAGCTGGAAATATAAAGTCTCGCACCTTTACTAAAACATCTTCCACAATTCCTTTTGGGTAAGACAAAGATCGATCCGCCATTTGGAGTGTCACGGTGGTGGACTTAATTTCCCCTATTGCCAACTTCTTGAACAAAGATAGGGGCATTAAATTGATGCTCGCCCCTGAATCACACAAAGCCCGAGTCACTTCAATTCCACCAATTATGCACGAAATGGTAAAACTACCGGGGTCCTGTCTTTTAAATGGCATCTTTCTTTGGATCACAGCACTACATTCTTCAAATAAATACATTGTCTCATATTCACCAATGCCATACTTACTCATTTGAGTGAACATCGCTTTCAACATCTTAATGTATCCCGGCATTTCTTGTAAAACTTCAAGCAACGGAAGATTTATTTGAATTTTACTCATGTGCTCAAGAAATCGATCAAACTTCTTGTTCTTCCTACTTTTCTTAAACCGTTGAGGATAAGGCATAAGAGGAATTGCATCTTTCTCCACAGATTTTTTTACCGATACATATTGCTCTTGAACTCCCTTTTGTGTAACTTCTTCCTCTTCCTTAAACGTAACCTTCTTCTTAGTACCTCCGTCAATCTTTTCTTCTTTGAGTTCTACTTGCAAAGGTTTCTCCTCTTGCTTTGTTTCACTTCTTTGCTTGGCAATGGTCGATTCTTGCTTTGGAGTGTCCTCAAATATCTCCTCATTCACCTCACATTTTCTTGCCTTGACATCCTCACTTTTCCTATTTGAACTCCTTAACAACCTAAGTTGTTCTTGCATTAAATCCAATTGGCTTTCCAACCAACCATTTTCACTAGTCTCTTTTACGGTTTCCACCATTTGGTAATCTCTTTCATTTTCCGGCCATTGGTATTCATTTCCCCACATGTTCTCATACACACTTCGGATCGTCCTTCGTGGCCTTTGTCTCTCTATCATTTTGGCCTTCATTTCCTCCATTTGTCTTTGCAAATAATACAATCTCTCCGTGTTACTTCCACGATGATTCTCCATTTTACACCTACAAGAATTCAACAAAGGCAAGTCAAAAATCCAAAAGAAAACAAAATTAGAACAATTATCAAACAAATGTTAGTAACAATATTCACACAAAGAAAAACACAAACACCTAGCCTACAAGCTTCACTTTTCCCCCAATATCTAGCAACCTACTAAATGAAGTCCCTGGCAACGGCGCCAAAACTTGATGCGGTAAAAGTTCAATCACAATAAACTCTCAACCACACTCAAGAATAAAATATCAATCCGAGTTCTTCTCGCTTCGCCTACTAGAATACCGAGCTACTCAAGTGAAGTCTTATAGCTAAGCATGATTTCATCGTTGAGTAATTTCTAATCATCTAAACATGCAATTCAAATCTATGCTATCAATATAGGAAATACACGAATTTAAACAACAAATGTTAATAGAACAATCCTTCTCACTATGGTAAACCAAGACAATCACAATACTCAAGTTAGGAAGATCGGATATTGAATTGAGTAGAGATACAATCAAATTTGGCTAATCATTGTTGCAAACATTATTTAATCCCTAGGAGATTGAGCAATCGACCCTACACTCGATAACCCCTTGTCACGGTGAGCTACCGGTTGATGATCTAGAACTAGCAAACAGTCACGTTATTTAGCCCTAGACCACTCCAAATGGTTCGTCAATTATCGCCCTACGACCTAGCACCGCACATGGATTGGAACTAAAATCGTATGAATTAACACTATTCACGACGATTCCGCCCACGTATTGGCTGCAGCGTTCACGTCAACTACCACCTAAGTTGGCTATTACCTACACCTAAGAGGTAAGGAACAAGCTCTAGTGAAATCCAAACTCTCAAAGGAAAGTAAACATACAATTCTCATGCCAAATTCTCATGCATCCTTCCTCAAATCAACATCCAAAACAGTTTAGAACTTCATACCTTTCAATTGTACAATTACAATTTGGAATACAATGTACGTCATTACAATTTGAAGGTAGAAATAAGAAATCTTCCCCAATTTGGATTGGTTGACTTGATCCACCACTTTTGATCTTCAATCTCTTACAAGTGTTGATGAATTTAGCTCCTAGAAGCTCTAGGACTAGGATGAATTTGAAATGGAAAAATAGAATCTAGGGAGAAATCTACTATCGTATGTGAAAAGTGACAAAAGTCCTCAAATAACCGCCTCTTCCCCTTCTTATAATGAGTAAACAGGGCCTCGGATCGCCCGGTCGAAGTTTGGCTCGCCCGGGCCATCAAAAACTGCCAAAAACCACCAAAAAACGACTTGGCTCGGCCGAGCAAGAAATGGCTCGACGGAGCCAAGTCTCTGTTCGCTCGCTCGATCGATCCTGCACGGGCTCGACCGGTCCTGCGCGATCTCACGGTTTTGGCCATAACTTCCTCTCCCGAACTCCGATTGACCCGATTCCAGTTGCGTTGGAAAGCTAGCTCGAAGCTCTATCCATTGCCATGCTGAAAACTGCCAAGTGCTGAAAATTGAGTTTTGGCTCGAGCTCTCCAAACTCGAAACACGTGCGATTTTCCTCCAAAACTCCACCAAAATTGCTCGTTTATGCCCAAAACCTATCCTACACACATCAAACACACAAAACACGAAAACACAACCAAAATACAACAAAAACATATGATACGGGAGTAAAATAGCCACAAACAAGCATGTACACACATCAAAATATAGGTCATTTTACGCACGTATCATCATACGCTGAATTAATTAATGAATGTCTGAAACCTTAAATATGGGGATTAACCAAGTTAATGCAACTCGTTCCTAATAACGTGGTAATAAAGGGGTAGGTCAGCATTAATTCTCTGGTGGCATGAATTAATGTTTATTAATTAATTATGTTCTGGGTTGAACATGGAATTAATTAATAGGAGGCCCACTTTATTATTTGCATTTGATCCCTGGTTTGGCCCAACACTGCTCAAAGCCCATTAGGGTTTATTAAACCCTAATAGCTCATTCTCAGATCTATATAAATAGATGAATCTCTCATTTTCCCATATAAGTTTTGAAATTTCAAATCAGAAACCCTAGAGAGATTGAGAGAGAGTGGGCGGCTGCAGATCCGGTAGCGTATCCTCACCAGATTTCCGGATCGAGCAAGGGAACATATCAAAAGATCAGATCTGTAGGAACACCATCGCTTTGATCGATTCCAGATCCAGATCTGCACCATCTTCATTTCCATCATCGATCTAGATCTGTAGATCAGTCGTTGGAGTCTCAGGTATTCCTTTGAATCTACGAATTTAATTAAATGGGAGCATGCTTAGGGCATTTAATGTTTTTCATGATATTTATTTTGATATCCATAAATCGAATCCGGAGTTTTAATAAATGGCGATTCAGGTCGCCTATTGTAGACTCATTTCCTACAGGCCGAGCCACTTTGGATCGACCGAGCAAACTCTCTGAAACCCTGGCTCGGCTGAGCACTGCAGGACCGGCCGAGTGAGCCCTCTTTCCAGCATGGCTCGACTGAGCCAGGCTTAGCTCGGCCGAGTGCTGCCTCTGAACTCCAAAATGCTCTCATCTGCCCCGCTCGGACGAGCCTATCCTACTTTGACTCCTAGCTCGGGCGATTTGCTTCCAAAACTCAACCAAAAGTGTTGTTTTATGCTCAAAACTCAACCTACAACATTCAAAACACAAAAACATGAAAACACAACAAAAGAACAACAAAACATATGATATGAGGGTAAAATGGCCACAAACATGCACGCTCACATATCTAAATATAGGTCATTTTACGCACATATCAGTGGTATTGGCGGAGAAACTGAAAAACTGACTTTTGAAAACTATGTTTTGGTTTTCATGTTTTAGATTTCTTGAAGGAAGGTTGCGGACTTAAACTCAATCTTAGCACTCGGTTTAGAAACTGAAACTGACATGCACTCAATTTTTCAGTTTGAAAGGCGGGAGGATTTGAATTTAAATTATTCGCTAGGTCACATTTAATGCGGAACAAATGCGGCTCAATCCGGATGTGCCACATGGAGAACCCCGCTCCCCCACGACAGGTTAAGTCTGACCAATCCAACCATCGCCTCATCTCACCAGTCGATCAAATATTGTTGACTCAATCCGAGCTGTCTAAACTTGGTTTCCAAATTCTATAAATAGGTAACCTTTTTGGCAGTTATTCTTTACGAATCCTTGCGATTTCTGTTTTATCTTCCAACTCTAAACTCCATGAATTCCCTTAAAAACTCAAGGCTCTCGACATACATTCCCCTCATTAACTCCCAATCATTGCCATCAATATGCCCAAACGTTCTAGTGCCCCAAATCCCGAACATGCTATCTTTACTTCCGGTGGGGAATAAATTCCAACCGTTGATCAGTACATCTCCTACGGCGAACTGCTGAAACTTACCAAAGATCATCCTGAAGAGTTGACTACAGAGAAGAAAAGGGCTACTCAGGTGCATAAAGAGAAGACCCTGTTTCTGGATCCAATTGTGAATGTCTATCCAGACTCTCGTCTAGGATAGAAACTGAGAACCGAGGAGTTGGTCTACTTTCTTGCTGCTCACCCAAAGAGGTTTTATCCGTACATGGTGGCAGAGTTTTATTGTGGTGGCAACCAATTAAAAATCATTCAATACATCCGTGGCGGGTGTGACGATCAGGGTCAACCCAAAACTACTGAGTCAATTTTTCTACCTTCTTAACTATGGAGTTCAGATTCATACTTATATCCAAGGAGGAGGAAATCAACAAGCCCGAAAGCACATGGAAAATCATTGGGCAAAATGGAAGAAGGGAGATATTTAGACTGGGTGGAAAATGAACCACAAAACCAATGAACTTGATGTTTTATAAGTTCTTGTCCGACATAGTGATTCAAATGCGGCAATGCTATGTTGGCTTTTTCACTGAGATGATTAGAAAGAAATACTCTGTTGTGATGGCATTGAATGACGAGGTGCATGGCAACTGCGCAGAATTTGTATTTGAAAAGTTGCTTGATAATGTTTTTTTGGAAACTCACCATTCCAGAGAAGGGCACTTTTGCTACAGGTGTCGGCTTTGGTCTCAAAGTCAGTTACCTGATTGAGAAGATGGTACAGGTGGTGGACGATGGAGAACCTCTGGTGCCTACTGACTTTGTCCCACCTAAGCATGATATGAGAGAGGAGAGCAGTTCTATGGAAGGAGATGAGGAAGATGAAGAGGAGGAAAATGAGAAGGAGTAGAAAGATAGTTTCCAGGAAGTAATGGAGAATCTTCCGACTCTAACCAACCTCTGGGTGGTTACAAGTAGGCCACTTAAGAGGGTGCAAAAGACGTATCTAACTGAGAAACAACCGAGTCTAGCGCAGGGGAGATTTGAAGGTGTAAATATCCCTGTTGTAGTGAAAAAACAGAGAACTCCAACCTCCAGGCCACTAAAGAGACCCCTAAAGAAGGCGATAGGGAGGTGATCGAGATGGGAAGCAAGAAGCTCAGGATGGAGGAACATCAGAGGAAGCAAGCCAAGCTAGAAGCTTCTGCTAAGAAAAGGAAAGGAAATGAACATGTTGTGGAGAGGAAGAAGAAGTAAAAGAGCGATGATTATGATCCTCTGATGGAAGTATTTCATAGATCCTGTTGCTACCTTCCATTTTCTGAAGGAGCATTTGCTCAACTTTACCAAGCAGCTCATGACTTTGATCAACATCCGGAGAAACAGATTGCTCAAGTAATGGTGGAATCCGACCATCGTCCAAAGGGCAACCGACCCTGAACAACCGGCTAATACAACTATTGAGCTAGCCAAGGAGATTCTGGAATGCGTGCTGGCCGAACATAAGAAGGTCTTGAAGGAAGCAGAGAAGCGGGCGATCACCTCGACAAAACTGGCATAAACTGAAACTGAAAAATCTCAGCCCCAGACTGAGAATGAGAAAGAGCGTGTTGAGTCTTCTCAAGGTGGTAAGGGAGGTAATGCTGAAATTGAAATCCCTTCTGATTACTCTCTCACACCTTCTGATGCAGAGATGGAGCTGGAGAATACCACCATCCATGATGAATTTGATTTCTCAAGAAATAGGCATGGGGTGTGGAGGTATCATCCATGGGATTCGAGGAACAAAGATCTATTATCGAAACCCTATCAGTTTGATGCCTATAGGATACCTATCAATGGGCTATCACATCTGGAGAACATGGCTGAAAGAGTGAAGTTGTGGTGCCCACCGATTGGGTTGATAGATGTTGGTGAGGGTAGAGACAAGGGTAAGTGAGGAAATATTGTTACTCTACCTTGATATTCTTGCTGGGGAGGAGGATGTCTTGGTTGATTTTCTGAAGGAGGAGTTCAGGAGATGGAGATGTTTTGACCTGGTGAAGCACGAGCTTAATGAGAAAGATCATCCGAGCATGCAAGCATGGCTTGAGCTCACCTTCTAGAGGTTAGAGGAGATTTGGGCAAATGAATAGATTGCTTAGAAAGAATCGAGGAAGATGACTGAGGAGGAGGTCCGAAACAGACTCCTGTGCATTCACACTTACAGGAAGAAGTCTCTGCATGAAAATGATCCGTACTTGATGTCCACTGGCTCCCCCCTAATGACTTCTCTTTTGAGCCTAAAGTTCAACCTCCAATTCTGAAACTTAGTATCTCAAATTCGCCCCCCTACAAATTGAAACTAAAGAATTGTCAGCTCCAGCAACAACTCCCGATGATTATCAGAACATTATAGCTAAAAGGATAGAGAAAGTGAGGAAACTTTTTGAGTTGCAGAGGTGTTTGGAAGCTGAGGTGCAGAAGGCAAAAAAGGAGCTTACAGAAGCTTAGTTGGAAAAAGACGAATTGGAGCAGGCTGTCGCTCTTTCTCAAGCTTTACATCTTGTCTATATTGTAGAAGGGACAACCTCGTATCTTAAGAAGATTAAAGCTCAAGCCCTGAAACTAAAAGGTGTTGGGATATAAATTTAGAATCGTATATTTGTGGATAAATTCAAACAACACTTGGCAGAACTGGAACAAAAGAAAAGGGAGGAAGAAGAAGCTGAGAGATTGAGGAAGGAAGAATTTGATAAAGAGGAAGAAGAGCGAAGAGTGACCAGTGGAATAGTTTTCTTTGCTCCAACAATCATCTCTACTGAGATTCCACTGGTCCAACATCCCGAAGAAGAAGGCCAAGCGACTTCCAGTACCTTGTCTCATGCCTTGTTTGCTCAAATGCAAAATTATGTGCAAACTCAGATTGAAGCAGTAAGGCAGGAAAATGTAGAGATCAAGGTAAGGCTGAATGAGAAAGACAGAAAGGATGCCGAAACCACTGAATCCTTCTCTTCCATAAAGCAAACTGTTGATACTATTTTTGATGTTGTTAAAGAGGGGGAAAAAGACCGAATAAAGGAGAAAGAAGAAGGAAGAAGGACGAGGCTAACTACAGGGCCTTGACGGAGTTGGCCGAAAAACTTACAGATTCTAAGTCAGCTTCATCATCCGAGCAACGTCCACCGTGAGTATCTTTTGGAGCTCGAACTTACTTTTTGATCTTTTTAGTTTTCAGATTTTTTATTGTACTTGTAATTTCTCAATCTAATGTAAAACTGAAAACTGGAATGAAGACGAATTCTCATTGTCTCTCTCTTGCCTCTAAGCTTATTCATTTTAATTTGGCTAAATTCACATGTTCCAGTGTGATTAGCAGTCTTATTTCACTCTACTTATGATTAATCGAGTAAGATCTCTCAAATTTAGGGGGAAAATCAAATAGAGTAGGTCTGCTAAAGGTTTTATGTTCTGAGTAGTGGCTTTTGTAAACTCAGTTCATTAATTGTAATTTTTCCAAACTTTAGATAAGTGGTTTTGACAACACCAAAAATGGGAAAATTGTGAGAAACTGAGTTTTAGTTCACTTTCTTATTCTATGTTTTGGTGTGTGAAAACTCAGCTTCTAGGTTTCTAGTATGTCTTTACACGTAATCATTGTATAAGATAAAATCTTGTGTTGTAATAGACTAGAAACTGTAGTTGAAGATTTAGCGGTAAGAAACTTAGTTTCTGAAGATAGAATTCGGAGAAGCCAAAGCTCGAGAAGACAAGAATCAAACTTCTGAACTTGAAATGATGAAGCCTGAGTTCGTGCTTAAAAATTAGAATGCCTAGAAAAGTCAGTTTCAGAAAACTTATTTTTTCACTAAAGAGAAGAAACTTAAAACTGACTTTGGAGAATGTCAGTTTTTAGTTTCATACTTCAAGAGCACGTGAAAAATAAAGAGACACAAGAAATTTGAAGAGGAATCCGAAGTCAGATTCAAGATCTCTTAAAATATCAATCGAAAAGTCAGTACGAGGAAATTCGAACTTAGATTCCTCGGACTGAAACTTAGTCTGACAAAATTAAGTAGAAAGTACACTTCCAAAAGTGAAAAGCAGACGACAGAGCAGAGCAGAAGAATGGCTATGATTGGAATGAATCAATGAGTCTAACGGACATAAATTTGAATTGTCATCCCAGCAGACTATAAATAGTCCAACACTTTGAACGAAGGGCACATCTGAATCACGCAAAAAATTAAGCCAAAACTCTGCTAAACTTTCTCCTGAAAAGTTCTCTGAATCTCCGTGTTATCTGAACACCAGGCTTAAGTCTTTTGACTCAATCTATTTCTTCCGTGCATCTGTCTAAGTGCACGAGGCTAAAGCTCTCAAGCTTAAGCTATTACTCTTGGTGATTATTACTTTTCAAGTAATAATCACAACAGTCAGTTTTCCACATCGGATTACTGATTATCGCAGGCGTTGCCAACCAACCTGAAGTTCAGGGAAGAACAGAAAATATCCAATCATCCAGGTTGAAAGCATACGACGAGGAGTTTTTGGGCGAGTGATGTTAGCAGACCGATGTATGAAGGATTCCAACGGGCTAATCATAAATCATGAGAAAACTTGTACTCTGTGACTTAGTGGATTACCGGATTGATTTTCGAAGAGTGGGCATAGAACTTTGATTCCGAACCACTATAATATCCTGCATTATTTACGGCTTATTTAAGTTTCGGCACTTTGAGTTTCCTTACTTACTTGAAACCTTCAATACTTGGCTAAGTATTGAAGTGTATACTTGAATTGAAAACTTAAACTTACTTCAAACTTAAAACTGAATTTTACCAAAACTAAAAACTGAGTTCCAATCAATTTTCAAACAAGTGCAAGACTATTTAAAATTTCCACTACAAACATTCGCACTCTAATTTCGATACGAACATTTTTCTTTTTATGAATGTTATCCTTTTCATTCAGTTTCCCCAAACAAATGTTACGCTTGGATGCACCTAAATTGATAACTCATGATAGCTAAATATCGAGGCTAGATACTATTATTTTATTAAAAAATTAAATTTTGTTAAATTATTTATGTTGTTGTTGTGGGTAATCTAAATCATTTCGGGTACTGGCCAATTACAGCTTGTCACTAATATATTGATGATCTTATATAATAATAATTATGATGGAACTTGAGTTATTTGTTTGTGCAGTTGTTGAATGTCTATTTCTAGAACCAAGCATGCTCTTGAGTTAGTTAATTTGTCTGCGAGTTAACTTAATCTGCAGAATGTGTTGGATTTTAATTTATAATAGTGATGCTTTAAAAATATTTTAAAATGATTATTTGTGTTTTTATTAATTTTTCTCTGCTTTTGAAGTTTTCATGATTTATTTAAGCAAAAATCATAGGGTTTTTCCGTTAATCTTAATAGTTAATTCATTGTATGGAATTAGTTTTATTAAAACTATGGCGTAATTTTTTATTTTTTTTACTTTATTATTTTTTTTTCCTGCACGGCGTTCTTGTTTTATAAAAACTAGGGTGTTACACAAAGTTATTCGAGAATAATTCTTATAATTCTGAACTTATGAAATATTTATGCCTTTCTTGAATGCATTGATGAGGTAAAATGCGTAAATTATATTATGATCTAAAATATCATTTGTCAAAAATATATTTATTATATCATCTAAATATTTTAGCATTGGAGATTTCATACACATACAAACATCTTCAAATGAGAAGTTCTAAGATCGATTATTCTTTTCGTGCCTATTACTTAAACATACTCACATGCGTGCGGCACAACTCTTTCATTAAAATTTTAAGACACGGTCCCATGAGTTGTAGTTTACATAACATGACCTGTAAAATTTACATTTGCCCCTGCATATATATAGTGATATACGATATCATGCTAAAAGTAAAATATGTGTTATCTAAGAAGAGATTAAACAATCAACGGTTGAAATTTTTTTAATATATTTTTTACTTATGTATATCATATATAAAAAACCTAAAAGCATGAGTTACTGAAAAAAAATTAAGCATAATACATATAGTAAAAATATACAATATATTTTAAACCTAACATATTAAAAAAATATAAGATTGTCAAATACAACATTTATTATTATTAAATATAAGTGAATATTGTAAAATTATTTCTATTTTATACAAAATAAATCTTTTAACTCACAATTCACTCCATATATATAAACTTTCACTAAAAATAAAATTAATTCAATAATTTCACATTCAACTAAGCGCGGTTTGGTCTTCTCAAATTTTATACAAACTAACCTAAGCCATCACGTATCCCCCACCAACACGTACACTATTATGTTCATCACGATAATATATAATACCGTGACATTAATCATCAAACTTAATTTATCGTTTATTTTCTGAATTTTTTTTTTTTTAATTTCATGTTTTAAAATATTGTAAAACATGAATAAATCTCATGTTTTATATGACAATGTTCACTTTAATTTTTTTAAATTTACATTAATTAAACACACACCCTACATGTCATGATAGAAGCTTGAACCCATGACCTCTCAATCATAGGTCGAGTGCTTTTTTGCCTCTACATTCGGAACAAGGGACACAATGCTCACTTTATTCATCTCATTTACTGGCGCATGCAATTTCTGACGAGAGAGAGATGACATATCTCATTAAAAACATCAAACAAGTACTAGTCTTACAAGCAAATCAAGAAGTACATCCCCTTAATTATTGTTTTTTGAAATAAAAACTGTTAATTAGGGTACATTTATTTAGTATTATATTTTGATAATATTGACCCAACTGAGTTCAATAAGGGCGTTGGCCGAGAAAGTTGCCCGGAGGGTCGTAGTTGCAAGAAATGAACCACCAGCCGTTGCTGCATTGAGCCCTAGCACAACCGAGTCGAACTGAGTTGCGCCACACCACCTGAGTGTAGTGACGGCATTCCCCTCCAATGCATGAGTTTGAAGCATAGTCATAGTTACGCATCTCATTGACCCACAAGTTCACGGCCGTCACGCCGGTGAAATCGCCGCTGCCCTCGGCAAGGTTCTCGCCGTACGGCCTATTGGTGGAGTGGACTAGGTTGCAATCACCAAGCCTGGAATTAACGTAATTTCTGGCAAATGCTGCTACTGTCTCGTCCCAAACCATGGGGCCCACTCCAACCTGAGATCGGGCAGCATTGTGTGCATTAAGGTAGTCTTGTGGTGCATTTTGCCCTAGACATGAACCTTGTACCAATGCTGCCAAAATGAAGAAGAAAATGAATAACCTAGGTTTGTAATAGATTTTCATTTTTTATTATTGCAAAATTGTTGTGTGAGATGAGGGTTATTTATAGACAACTTATAAAAGCATACATGACTTTATTAATATAATTTTAATATTAAAAAATAAAATAGGATTCATTTGCGCAACACGCATGTATAAAACTAGTACTACCTCCGTCCCGCTAGAATAGGCCCACTTACCGAATTTGGCGTCCCAATTAAATTGGCCCCTTTCCAAAAATGGCAACTTTTACACACACAACAATAAAATATTCATTCCACTAACTCATTCTACACTCACAACTCTTAATTTCCGTGCCGAAAAGAAAAGGGCCAATTAAAATGGGACGGAGGTAGTAGTAATTATGAAGTTAATTGGTTGAGCAGTTGTTGAATGGTCCATTTACAAAACAAAGCATGCAGCCTTGAAGTTTAGTTAATTTTTTTCCGAACCAGCTCAATATGATGATTACGTTGGATTCTAGCTATATAATTTATCAATAGTTTATAGAATGCTTTAAAAAGATTATTTGGTATTTTTCTTTTAAGATTTTTATTATTTATTTAAGCGAAAGTCATGCAGTTTTCGGTTTATCTTTCATTATATAGAATCAGTTTTACTAAAATTAATAGCATTCTACTTTTATAATTGGTGCTACGTACATAAAGTTATTTGATTACTATTTATAATAATTGTGTACTTCTGAAATTGATACTTTTGTGTGTCTGGAATGCATTGAAGAGGTAAAATGCGTTAATTATATGTGAGCTAAAATATCACATTGACAAAATTAAATATTTTTTAAAACATTTGTTAGGATTTTTGTTAGAGAAATTCTTCCTTACTTTTTGTATTTAGGTGGGTCAAAGATTGTAAGTCATCTTAGTCAATTTTTCAGTTTCTGGAGTTTTAAACTATAATCCTTGTATAGGATCGATCGAGTTGTAATAGAAATTAGGCTGAAGACCGAGCAAAGGAGAATGCTCGAGAAATGACTACAACACGCCTTGAAACTTGGTTTTCACCAAGTATAGCCTTGACCAAAACTGAGTTGGAGCACTCAGGTTAAGGTTCATCCATACTGATCAGGAGAAGTCAGTATGAGGGCTTCCCCGTATTGACTAGGAGAAGTCAGTATGAGGGTTTTCCATACTGATAAGGAGAAATCAGTATGAGGGCGTTTCCCATACTCACTATGGATAGTCAGTATGAGGGTCTACCATACTGACCTTGGGAAGTCAGTATGAGGGCTAAGCTGTACTGACCTTGGAAAGTCAGTATAAGAGCCTCCACCTTTAAAGCTTGAGCTATTCAAAAGATATCGAAGCTCATTCAGACTTAGGAATTTATATATGCCCAAGTGCAAGTCAGTACGAGGTTATCCAAGCTTGGATCCCTCGGGCAGAAAATTAGTTTGACATAAAGTTAGTGTATAGTACACTGACACAGCAGAGCAGAGCAGAAAGGAGACCTAAGGCTTGGGCTACAGTTGGACAATATCATTCATGAGTCTAACGTCTGGAGTTATTTGTCTAACGGGCAGAAATTAAAAATGCTGAAGGATCACTCTATATATAAGCCAACAGTCCAACCTGAAACGGTTAATCAAGAAGTGGAAACAAAATTTGAAAGTCTTTACACGACTAATGGCATTTTGCTAGGTCATCTCTCTGCAAAACTCTCTTAGTTTCTGTGTTTCCTGACACGAGACTTGAGTCTCCGACTAAAGTTTATACTCCATGCTACCTTCTCCTAGCATGAGGCTGAAGCTCTCTAGCTGAAGCTCTTCTTTGGTGAATATATCTTTTTGAGATATATTCATAGCAGTCAGTTTCCTAGTCTGGGATTCTGATTCTCATGGGTGTATGCCAACCACCTTAGTTTTGGGAAGAACAGTAAACATCCAACCACCGGGAAGAAGGCTACGGGGTGCTGTCCTCACTTCAACCTGAAGACTAAGTCCGCAAGGAGTTCCTAGGCGAGTGCCACAGCTGACCGAAGGACGGAGGCGCCGACGGGCTGTGTATAGATCATAAGGAGGCTTGTACTTACTGTTAGGAAAATATTCCTTGATTTATGTTGTAAATCCCTCTTTAAGATCAAATTGTAAAGGTTTTGTTGAATCAAAGCCTTATTTAGTTTGGTCGATCATTGTTGAAATCTAGATAGTCTAGTAACTCTGTGTAAAGTCCTGTTTAGGAAATATTTCGAGTTGTAATAGATTAGAAGTGCTTGCAGAAGACTGCTGAAGGATTCAGCAATTTAAACGAAGACTTCGAAAATTCTGGATGCTAGGATCGTTCTCAGTGATCACTGTAATTTCTACAGATTAATTATAGAAATAGTGGCAAATAAATTTGTAAACCCTAAGGTTATCGATCCAGGGGAATGAAGCAACGAAAAATCCTAAATACTAAATCAGACGTTCTTAAAATACTGGTTAGGAAAAGCAA